>CACVCL010020373.1:0-85249 GCA_902729485.2 Mus minutoides | reverse complement strand
AATTCTTATGGAACCATGAGTCAAACTTAACACTTTCTTCCCATAAGATGCCTTTGACAGGAATCTGGTCATATCAATATGTATAATAAATATTTTAACATAATATTTTGTTCTAAAAATTATTTTCTGTCCTTCTCTCTGAGCACTTTGGGCCAAGCGAATTTGTCCTAAGCACCTTGCAATCCTAGAAGGACCTTCATTCACCTGATGCCTCTCCACACATCTTCAGCATTCTTGAGAGTGCTGAAACATACAGATAAGCTTCCATTTCCCCAACCATTTTTCCTGTTCTCTGACCCCTGTGGGACAAGCCATTCTGCCCCTGAGCACCCTGTCATCATAGGGAGACCACCATTCTCCTACCACCCCTCTGCCCACCTTCATCCAACCTGAGGGACTTGAGCCACAGAGAGCTGCAGGTCCAGAACCATACTGAACAAGGATACCCATCAGAGGTCCATCACACCAGGACTATGGATGTTCACCCTCTTACTAACACTGACTACAAAAAGACATTCAGGGACCAAAATCATCCAGATGGCTAAAGGACCTTGAAAGAACACAAGCCACAATATCCAGGACACTTTGACACCTCCAAAACACTGGTACTTCACTGCAGCAAGTCCAGGATATCCTAACACAGGTACAACACAAGGAAATGCTCTTAAATGCAATCTTATAAAGTTGATAGAGCCCTTTAAAGTGGAAATGAATAAATCCCTTAAAGAAATGTCTCCTGAGAGGCATTGCCAGTACCTGGCAATTACAGAAGTGGATGCTCACAGTCATCCATTGGACGAAGCACAAGGTCCCCAATTAAGGGACTAGAGAAAGTACCCAAGGAGCTGAACGGGTTTGGAGCCCCATAGGAAGAACAACAATATGAACTAACCAGTACCCCTAGAGCTTACTTGGACTGAATCACCAATCAAAGAAAACACATGGTGAGACTCATGGCTCTAGCTGCATATGTAGCAGAAAATCACCTTGTTGTCATAAATAGGAGGAGAGGCCCTTGCTCCTGTGAAGGTTCTATGCCCCAGTATAAGGTAATGCCAAGGCCAGGAAGCAGGAGTGGGAGGGTTGGCGAACAGGGGGAGAGAGGAGGGGATAGGGGACAAAAGTAAAGAAAATATCTAATAAATTATAAGTATATAAAAAACAAATACAGAAAAATACAGTCAAATAGATAGTCTTTAAATATGAAGCAAAGGAATCCCTTAAATAGATACAGGAAAACATAATTAAACAGATTGAACTAACAAAACAAAACAAAACAAGACAAGATACTCACAATACTGAATAAAAGAACTTAAGGTAGAATCACCATCCATGAAGTAAGTCTACTGAGAAATAGTAATAAAAACTGCATGGTACTGGTACAAAAACAGGCAAATTGATCAATAGAATCAAATCAAAGACCCAGAAATATATCCACATACCTATGGACATTTGATTTTTGATAAAGAAGCCAAAACCATACACTGGAAAAACAAAACAAATACACCATCAACAAATGGTGCTGAATGTCTAAATGTAGAAGAATGAAACTAGATCCATACTTATCAGCCTGCGCAAGACTCAAATCCAAGTGGATCAAGGAATTCAACATAAAATTAGATATACTAAATTTTATAGAAGGGAAAATAGGAAGAACCCTTGAACACACTGGGAAGACAATTTCCTGGACAAAACACCAATAGCTCAGGCTCTAAGATCAACAATTGATAACTGGGACTTCATGAAACTACAAAGCTTTTATAAGGCAAAGGACACTGTCAATTAGACAAAGCAGCCAACAAACTGAGAAAGGATCTTCACCAACCTTACATTTGATGGAGAGCTAACATCCAAAGTTTGCAAAGAACTCCAGAAGTTAGACACCAACAACCAAAATAACCTAATTAAAATATAGGGTAAAGAATGAAACAGAATTTTGAACAGAGGAATCTCACATGGCTGTGAAGCACTTAAAGAAATGTTCAAAGTCCTTAGTCATCAATGAAATGCAAATCAAAACTACTCTGAGGTTCGATTTTACATCAATCAAAGCAGCTAAGATTTAAAAAAAAAAAATCTAAAAAGATAGCATATGCTGCCAAGTATGGGGAGCATGGGGAACACTTCTTCCTTGTTGGTAGGAGAGCAAACTTGTACAACAACTTTAGAAATCAATTTGATGTTTTCTCAGAAAACTGGGCATAGTTATGCCTACCAGCTATACTACTCCTGGGCATATACCCAAAATATGCTCCACCATTCCACAAAGAAACTTGCTAAGCCATTCCATTTATTCCTTGACAGAAACTGGAAACAACATAGATGTCCTTCAACTAAATTATGGAAAAAGAAAATGTGGTACACAGATGTAATAACATACTATTCAGCTATTGAAGGAGCTAGAGAAGATACCCAAGGAGCTAAAGGGGTCGGCAACCCTATAGGAGGATCAACAATATGAACTAACCAGTAGCCCCAGAACTGTGTCTCTAGTTGCATATGTAGTAGAGGATGGCCTAGTCGGTCATCAGTGGGAGGAGAGGACCTTGGTTTTGCGAAGATCATGTGCCCCAGTACAGGGGAATGCTAGGGCCAGGAAGCAGGTGTTGGTGGGTTGGAGAACAGGGCGGGGGAAGGGTATAGGGGACTCTTGAGATAACATTTGAAATGTAAATGAAGAAAATATCTAATAAAAATATTTTTAAAACTAAGACATTGTGTCTTTTTCAAGCAAATTATGAAATTTGAAAATAATATCTTGAGTGAGGTAACTTAGTCCCAAAAGCACACACATATATATGTACTCACTTATAAGTGGGTATTAGCAATAAAATATATGTACCATGTTACACTCCACAGACCCCAAAAAAACTAAACCAGAAGGATGGGCCAAGTGAGAAAGCTTGAATCTCAGTTAGAAGGGGGAATAAAATAGTCAGAAATATAGGTGTAAGGAAGGAACTTGGACTTAGGGTGATGGGAAGTGGAATTGTGGGGAAGGACATGAGAGATGGCTAGATGGCCTTGAAAATGAATGTAAATCTGTAACTGATGGGAGCTAAGGAGGAAGGGGTCATCTCCAGAATGAGACAGAGACCTGCAATGAGATCCAATAATCTATAGGGCTGACTTTAGCTGTAATTCACTGCACTGAGAATATGGAACCTGAAGAGGCTACCTCCTGTAGCCAGACTGGAATTCCAGTCTATCAACAGAGACTACAACCCAGTCACAAAACTGGGGATATCCCAAAATTTATCCTATCTACAAGAATTTCAGGCACAGAGGATGAAGCAGAACCTGAGGCAATGGTTAAGTATAACCAACCCAGTGTGAAACCCATCCCATGGGCAAGCATCAATCCCTAATACTATTAATACTCTGTTATCCTTGCAGACAAGAGCATGTTGTCCTTTGAGAGGTTCCAACCAGCCACTGACTCAGATGGATATAGACACCAACTCCCAAACACAGTGGATGGAGCTTAGGGACTCATGGAAAAATAGGAGGAAGGATTGCAGCCTGAATTTCACAGGAATCAACTAACAGATTCAACTAATCTGCACCCATGAGGCTCTCAGAGTCTGATAACCAACCAAAGAAAATACAAGGCCTGGACCTAGGCCTCCCTGTTTATGTAGCAGATGTTTAAATGTAGCTTAGCTTTCATTTGGGTCTTGAAGAATGAGGGCTATCTCAAAAGCTGTTGCATGTCTGAGGGATACGTGTTACCAGCTGAAATGCCACACTAGCTGAGCTGCCCTTTCAGGTTTGTGTGGGAGAGGAAACACCTAGTGTTGAAGAGACCTAAAGTGCCAGTGGGAGGGATATTCAAGGTTCCCCTACCTGCTCAATGGAGAAAAGAAGGGGTAATGGGAGAAAGATTTTGAGAGGGTATGACTGGGAGGGGGGCAATGAGTGGGATGTAAAGTTAATAATTAAAAAATAAATTTAAATTAAAAAATGTTTTTTTGCTGGAGCGAAAGTTATGGCTCAGCAGGTTAGAGAATTTATTCTTTCTGAAGAGGACTTGAGTTTGTTTCCCAACACACACGTCATCAGACAGTTTACAACTGCCTATTAATATCACATCCTGGATAATCTGCTTCTTCTGGGCTGTGTATGCACACACACACACACACACACACACACACACACACACACGTGCACACACACACATTATGTACACTACACATTTATAAATATAAATTAAAAACTTAAAAATTGAAATGATAAAGACCAAGTTTTTACATTTAAGAATCCTTCCTTCACAAGTCCTGTGGTATGTGTCTCTGGTTGGAGCTAGAGATTATGGCTCTGCTAGTAGCTTTAATATATTTTCTTATTTCCAATATGAATTGCACAGTCATTTCACTGTGGTCTTGAACTCCACAATAAACCAAAAACCTAACTAGACAATACTACAAAAGATTAACAACCCATTGACATCACAGCAGCAGCAGCAGCAACAGCAGCAGCAACAACAACAACAAAAGAAATAGAAAAGTAAATCATATAAGTGGTTATAGCTCCTGGAAATATTTTGAGAGACTCATTAAACAGTAAAAAATAGGTTAAATTGAGGTCAGCAATTAAGATAACCTGTTACTTTTCAAGAGGACTTGAGTTCAGTTCCAATCACTGATTTTATGTAGTGTACAACCATGTGGCACTCCAGTTCTAGGGAGTATAATATATTCTTCTGGCCTTTGTGGAATTGAGCCTATATGTGCACACTCAACACACCTTTTTTTTTTTTTTAATGTAAAACTATGTTGACTCAAAGAAAACCAATCAGAATAAAGAAGAAAGATCTAGACCTTATATACATAATATGGGGGTTATACAATATGTTTAATGTTAATAAGGAAATAAAAAAATTTTTAGATTTTTGATGAGAACTCCCTCTGAAGTTGATAAGGCACATGCGTGATGATGGATTATCATAATGTACCCTTTAGACTTCAGCTATATTCCTTTTTGCTCAGGGAATGGATTGTGCTAACTTAATTATTGCACCTGTAGAAAAGGGGTATAAAAATGTTCTAAAAACATCATTAAAATCTTGATTCAACTATTCAATTGTGTAAAATGAACAAAGAGATGCTAAAGAAATACCAGATGGCAGGATATGAACAAATTATGTTGACAAAGATCTCCATTGGGATATCCCCCGTGCTGTAAATATTGTTCATCTAGAATACATATCAAACTCCAAAATCTTCCTTTATATTTGTGTTCCTCTTCTAAATGAAATTAAATAGGCTTTTCTCGTTCTGGTTAAGAAAGAACTTAAATTTAATAAACAAAGATTGAATTCATACATGCATGAAAATTCTGTTTCTAAGTGTACCTATCATTTAAAATGTTATATATATTCCAGTTATACATTGGTATACAGTTGTTTTGAGGGTCAATTCAACTGGTAAAATTGGAGAAGTCCGTGTTCATTTTAGACATATTTCTAAAAGAAATTATGAATAATTTATTTCCATCAAGAACTTCAGAAAGAAATGCTGGAGAAATCCAAAATTCAGTTCTAGGATTTCTAGGAATTGTATCTAGAGGCACAGAAATGAAGTTTATCATCTGCAAATTGAAGCAATCCTTGGACCAAGCAGAGGAAAGGAGCTTTATTAACCATGTCACCAATTAGCAATGTGATGTTTGAAGAGGCAGAGAATGTATAGTTAAGAAGGAACTGTTAGCAGAATTGAGAGCCATACCAGTTACAAGTAACTTCTAGCTTTCTTTCTCCCTCCCTCCTTCTCTCCTTCTGTCTCTCTTTCCCTGCTCATGTGTATGCCAGTGCATATGTGTGTGTATGTGTGTGTGTCTCCATACTTGCATGCTAACATATCTGTTTGCATATATATTTCCTTATCTGGGTACAGGTACATAAAGGCTAGTGCTCAGCTTTACATTTTGTGACATAGGCAATACTCATTTTATTTCTAAAGCCAGGCTCTTCAGTGAACCAAAGCCTTTTGCTTGTTCTCATCTCTGCAAGGCTGGAATTAGAAGTTTAAGACTGAAAGCTAACAAATATTGGTAAGATGTTAGTGAACTAACTTACAGATTATCTCATGAAAGTACAGAGAAGACTTTATCTCCCAAGGTTTAGTTTCTGTGAACTTCCTCTTTTTTTCTTGATAGCCAGATAAACAGTATTTATACAAACTTTGTCTTAAGAAACACTGTACATGGGGACTTTTGGATAACACTTGAAATGTAAATAAAGAAACTCTCTAATAATAAATAAAAAGAAAGAAAGAAACACTGTACATGTGTCTGCAAAGTGAAAAGCCACATTACCTTCAATCCAGGAAATCAATTCATGATGACAGTTTACATGCTAATGAAAACACTTAGAAGTGTGATTCTTCATTCATCATCTTCCAAGAATATTTTTAGAAGAATTAATTCTTAGGTCCAAATTTATGTTTAACTGTTTTCTTTAAATCTATACTTTTCTATGATGTTTTCCAGTCAATATTGGTAGGCACAGAAGTTCATGCATCAAAGAGTGTGAGTTTTTCAAACATTCTAAGGTCCTCTCCCTCATGCTTTTCAATTTAGGGAATCACAGGTATAAATTAAGTAGGTTGTAAAGAACAGAGCTTTTATAGTTTCTGAAACTTCAAAAAAGTTTTTGCAAACAAAGCTTTGAAGTACCTTGATCAAACCAAGATGGAATAAAATATATTAAAGATAGATTGCTTTCAAGGTAATTGAATATGCTCTACATATAGGGTCCAGGGACAAAGCTGTCTTTATAGTTTAACTCAGCTGTGGACACTAAGTACAACATTACCAACCTGCATGTAAATAGTTCCCACGGGCCCACACTATCTAATATGTTATAGGGTTTAAAATGTTCTGGGATTGGATCTGTAAGCTGCTCAATACAAGAACTCATATTTATTATTGTAAGTCTGTTAAACAATCTATGTCTGAGGAGGTCCTAATGAAGCTACTGTTGCCTTGCTAAATTAACATATATAGATAAAACCACCCTCTGAATAGTTGTATTAGAACCTGTTTTAATGCTGCCCTAAATTTTGTTATGAAAGATTGTTCTTATAGTGGGCATGAAAATATTAAGATAATCACAACACATTAAAAGTATTAGGATATTTTACTTGTGAATGTTCAGACCTAGTTGGGACATAGATACCGTGTCATAGATATCATGATATCATGACATAGGTCTCATGGATCAAAGAACATACCAGCATAGGTGAAAAATGGAATGGCAGAGGGAAAGGCTATGGCATTATCAGATACTGCTCAAGACTGCACAATGTTAGACTTGCCATCATTCATACTTTGGAGAAAGAGCAATTCATGAGGACTCACTTATCCCTGAGGGTTTATAGGTGGGTAATGATTTCTGATGGAAGAAGAGGCATTTTCATTAGTGGTGAAGCCACTGGTAAGGTATCCATGCTCCAGTAAATAACCCTACATGCATGTTTCTTTAAGAAGCCTTAAGAAAACTCTTCAGGTTATTAAAAAAGAAAGAAAGTAGAAGGGGATTAGTATGAAAAGGGACAGTGTAGTAGCTATTCTTGGTTGTTAATGAGACTATATCTGGAATGAACCACAGTCCAGAATTGGAAGACTCATCTGTGATCCTGATCTTGAGACTGGAATATACAAGTTTCTGACTGGATCTTGGCATAGAGATCTTGAGACATAGTAGCTATGAATTCCAGGAGATTAAGGCAAGGAGATCTCTGAGTCTAAGGTTACCTGGGACAAACCAAGTGCCAGATTCAGGCATGGTGTTACACACCTTTAATATGGGCCACACCTTATGCTGGAGATCTACATAAGGACATTAGAAGAATGAAGATTCTCTTTTCTTTGCCTGCTTGCTTTGTGGGACTGAGCATCTGCTAGATCCTTGGCTTTCCACTCACAGCTGCTATTGATCATTGTTGAGGAGTTGGACTACAGACTGTAAGTCACCAACAAATTCCCTTAGTATATAGAGACTATCCATACGTTCTGTGACTCTAGAGAACCCTGACAATACAGACAGGTATTATAGAGAATGAGAGAGGACAAGAAAAATAAAAGTGGTTGAATTTTATTCAAAATACATTATGGACTCACAAAAATCTCATAATGAAAGCATCAGTCAATGACCTTTCTTCAGATACATAGGTACAGAAAAGCCAAGTGATGACATACACCATTTGTAGCTAATATGAAGGTTGAACATGTCTCACAGCATATGTGAAGAATATACAAATATGGGGGGGTAAATGAAAAGGTTCCTGTGAAGACTGTATAAGGCCTGACTATTCCGTGGATAGAGAGGCCCAACAACAAGACAAGCCAGATGAGCTGAGATGCATTGCTGATCCTCACATGGTAGAAGGACAGAACTGACTCATGCAAGTTTTCCTTTGACCTACATTCTCTTCTCCTTTCCTCTTCTCTCCTCTCCTTTCCTTTCCAATCTTTTCCTCTCCTCCCCTGTTACCTCTATCTCTCTCATGAGCACCCACAAATTATTAAATAAGTATAATAAATTGATAAAAGGAAAAGTTACAATGGTGCTCAACAGTATATTTTAATTATTACTTATGTTACTCTAGTACTGTGATGGTTTGTATATTCTTGGACCAGGGAGTGGTACCATTTGGAGGTGTGGCCTTGTTGGAATAGGTGTGACCTAGTTGGAGTAGGTGTGTCACTGTGGGTGTGGGCTTAAGATCCTCACCCTAGTTGCCTTAAGGTCAGTCTTTCACTAGCAGCCTTTGGATGAAGACATAGAACTCTCAGCTCTGCCTGCACCATGCCTGCCTGGTTACTGCCATGCTCCCATCTTGATGATAATGGACTGAACCTCTGAACCTGTAAGCAGCCCCAATTAAATGTTTTTTATAAGACTTGCCTTGGTCATGGTGTCTGTTCACAGCAGTAAAACCCTAAGACAAGTACCAATGACAAATCAGACTACACTTTCAAATAAATTTAAAATATGAAAACATCAACAATTTAAAAATAAAAGATTCAAAATTATGCCTAGTGTCTATATTTTAATAGTCCATACATTTTTATTTATGCCTAACACTCTACCATAACCTATGAAATATTATACCTATGGAACAGCTTTAGAAATATAATATTTATATATCAAATTCAAATACTCTCCTATAGCCGTGGTGGCACACGCCTTTAATCCCAGCACTCGGGAGGCAGAGGCAGGAGGATTTCTGAGTTCGAGGCCAGCCTGGTCTACAAAGTGAGTTCCAGGACAGCCAGGGCTATACAGAGAAACCCTGTCTCAAAAAACCAAAAAAAAAAAAAAAAAAAAACAAAAACAAAAAAAACAAAAAAAAAACCAACTCTCCTATAGAACATCAACATAATTAACATTCTAATATATCAGCATGGCAAGCGACTTAAAATTTTCCCTCTTTGAAATTGTTTTCTCTTTTATTGAAAATATATTATTTTATTATATATCTTGATTACAGTTTTCCCTCCACTTACTCCTCTTTCTCCAAGGCCCATCTCCCTACCTCTCATCACTTCTGGATTCACTCTTTGTTCTGTCTTTCCTTATAAAAGTAATTACTTCTAAGGCTGGAAAAGGCAATCCCCCAAAAGTAAAATAGAACCAAGAACAGGCCCATACATTGGAGGCCTACTCATCCATGCACACAGGAGACCCATGTAAATACTAACGTGAAGACTACAATCTATTTTCAGAAGAATTATTGCAGACATGTTCATTCCCTTGTAATTGTTGTCTCTGTCACTATGAGTACATGTGCCTTGCTAGGATGATTCAGAGGGCATTGTTCTCCAGCTGTCCTTTATCTTGTCAGGCTCTTACAGTGTTTCCACATCCTTTTCCTTGTGATTCCCTGTACTTCTGGGGAAGAGATTTGATAGAGATATCCAATTCCCTCTCTCTCTCTCTCTCTCTCTCTCTCTCTCTGTCTCTCTCTCTGTCTCTCTCTGTCTCTCTCTCTGTCTCTCTCTCTGTCTCTCTCTCTGTCTCTCTCTCTCTCTCTCTCTGCCTCTGTCTTTTTCTATCTCAGCTCTTCCTCAGCATCCAGTGGCATCTTGGATGCACAAAAGTCTGAGAACTTGAAGTCTCCGGCCTCCATGCAGGTTCAGGGATCCCTGAGCCAACTCCAGCAGTCCCAGGAGTGTGGGAAACATAGTCAAAACTCCGGAGTCCCATCTCCCCAGTGGTTGGAGGCCTGGGGCAGATGCAGGCTACCCTTTAACTCACAGTCGTAGATGATCTTTATGAAAGGAACAGTCAACCACCAAAAGAGTTATGAACTACAGGTTAAGGACAACTGCTCTATACCTAGCCTATCTGGATCTACATTTCTGGTTGGTTATCATTTAGTTCATGGCTAATATTCACACATAAATAAATTTATATCATATTTCTGGGTCTAAGTTAACTCAGTTAAGATGATTTTCTCTAAGTCAATTCATTTGGCTCCACATTTCATGATTCCATGAAAAGGAGCTGAGTAACATCCTGTAGTGTATATGTACCACTTATTTATCCATTCTTGTGTTGATGGACATTTAGATTGTTTCCCATTTCTGGCTATTATAAATAGATCAACAACGAACCCGTTTGAGGAAGTGTCCTTGTGGTAGGATCATGAGTCTTTTTGGTATATGTCTAAGAATGGTATAGCTAAATCTTGAGGTAGACTGATTTGCAACTTTCTGAGGAAACTTCATTATTTCCATAGTGTCTATGAAACTTTTGACACACATCAGCAATGGATGAGTGTCCATTTTCTTCACAACATCAATAGAATGAGCTATGATTTGTATTATTGACCTTTGCCATTCTGATACATTTCAGAATCTTGAGTAGTTTCGATTTGCATTTCTCTGAAGATGTTGGGCATATTTCTAAGTGTTTCTCACCCATTTGAGATTCCACAATAGAGACATTTCTGTTTAGATCTGTATCCCATTTTTCATTGGATTATTATTTTTATTTCTATTTTCTTGCATTATTTATATAACTAGGGTATTAACTTCTGATGCTGGGTTGGTAAAAATCTTTTCCCATTCCGTAGGCTACTGCTTTGTCTGAATGATGATGACCTTTGCTTCACTTAATGTTTTATATTTTGTAGGTCCCATTTATTAATTGTTGATCTTAGTAACTGTGCTATCAGTGTTCTGTCCAAGAAATCTCCTGTGCAAATGAGTTCAATACTGTTCTTCAATTTGTTTTCTATCATGTTCAGTGATATAAGGCTTTATGTTGAGTTCTTTTATTCACTTAAAATTGTGTTTTATGAAGTGTGATAAGTATGAATCTATTTTTATTCTTCTACATGTAGACATTCAGTTTGTCCAAAAAAATTTGTTGCAGATGTTTTCTTTTGTGCAGTATGTCTTCAAATTCCATTAATCAATGTGTTGGTTTTGATGAATATATCATGTGGTTTTTATCACTAATCACTGTAATACAATTTGAAATTGGGAATGGTGAGATGCCCAGCATTTCTTTCATTGTTTCATTGTTGTTTGCTATCCTGGGATTTGTTTTTTCCATTTGTTGAGAATGTCCTTTCAATGTCTATGAAAATTTATATTGGAATTATGTTGAGAACTTTATTGAATCTGTATATTGCTTTTGGTAGAACAACCATTTTTTTTACTATATTAATATGACTAATTCATTAGCAAGGGTGATTGTCTCATCTTATGATACCTTCTTCAGTTTAGTTCTTCCAAACCTTCAGGGTCATATCATATAAGTCTTTCATTTGCTTGGTTAATATTCATTTGCTTGGTTAATGTAACTCTAAAATATTTTATATTATTTGAGAATATTTTGAAGACTATTTTTTCCTGATTTCTTTCTCATTATATTTGTCATCAGTATATAAGAAGGCTATGGACTTTTGTAAGTTAATCTTGTCTCTAACTACTTTGCTGAAACTGTATTTTAGCTATAGGAATGGATACTTAATATTTTTACTGACAATATTAAACAACATCAAAATGAGAGGTGGGAAAAGTTGAAGAGAAGTGATTAATTTAATCAATACACACTGTACAAATCAATAGAACTTTCAAAATACAAACTAAGTTATCAAAATAAAATAAGTGGATAAGGTCCTAAACAATATAAAAAACAAATGGAAAATTAATACTCAAATAAAGAGATATTTCATTCTCACAGATGAATAAATTAAATATCCTCAAGATATTTACTCTAGTCCACTTAGCCCTTATATTCAGGAAATCCTTGGGAAGAGATTCATAGCTAGGAACATAAGTATTATATGGAAATATAATGGCCCTCTCATTGTATGATGGTTAAATATGATTGCAAACATGATAGGATTGAGCATCATCATGGAGACAAATATCACACATCTTGAAAATGGTTTATAGACTGACTCAATTGATATGGGAAGACCAAATGCCACATATGTGGCTAGAGCCATGGGTCTCTCGATGGATGGAACACATTCCATGATCTGTGGTCCTAAAATGAATAGAACAGAGAATATGAGATGAACATCAACACCTACCCCCCCATCTGCTTCATGACTTTGAATGTTTTCTGATCACATGCCTCGTGCTCCTGTTGGCAAGACCTTGACAGGATTGTACTCACAAACTTTGAGAAAAAAAAAAAAAAAACAACAAAAAAAAAACCCTTTCATTGTTTCTAATTTTATTGAGGTCATTTTTCTGCTGAACTTGGAAAATGACTTGGACATATATAGCCATGACAAATATGAAGAAAAATGCAGATATTGAAGAACACACCACTTGACTTTTGGAAAAAATAATCATAAAATGTACTTTTAGTCTAAATGAAATTATGAATCAATGAAACAAAATGCAGAGAAATAGATAAACATACAAAACAAATACAATCAGCTAAAATGTTTTTACAAAATGAAAAGAGCAATTGAACAAAGAAAGGGTAGGCTCATTATCAGATTATATCAGAAAAAATTATAATTTATTAGATATTTTATGTATTTACATTTCAAATGTTTTCTCCTTTCTAGGACTCTCCTTCAGAAACCCCTAACACATCTCCCCGTCCCCCTAACTCTATGAAGGTGCTCCTCCAACCACACACCAATGTCTTCCCTCACTGGCATTCCCCTACACTGGGGCATCAAACACTCTCAGATCCAAGGGCCTCTCCCCCAACTGATGTCAAACAAGGCCATCCATTGCCAGATATGTGGCCAGAGCCATGGGTCCTTCCATTTGGTTGGTGGTCCAGACCCCAGTAGCTGCTTGGGGTCTAGTCTGTTGACACTGTTGTTCCCTGCATGGGGCTGCAAATTCCTTCAGCTCTTTTAGTCCCTTCTCCAACTCCTGCATTGGAACCCATGCTCAGTCCAAATGTTGGCTGCTACCATTCACCTCTGTATTTGTCAGGCTCTTGCAGAGCCTCTCAGGAGACAGCTATATTAGGCTCCTGTCAGCAAGCACTTGTTGGCATCTGGGTTTGGTAACTATATATGGGATGGATCCCCAGGTGGGGCAATCTCTGGATGGCCTTTCTTTAGTCTCTGCTCCACACTTTGTCTCCATATTTCATTCTGTAGCCTATAGAAATGAGCTCAGAAATAGACAGATCTTATATATTACTAAAATAATTTTTATAAACATACACATGTGTTCCAAAACAAGAAAAAAATTTAAAAGAATATAAAGACCCATGATTGAGTTCATGATCTTTTCATTAAAATAACAAAATTCTTTTTAGGTCTCTATACTACATATCATACAGTATTTTTCAGAACCTTTGTAATATCTCCAATAATTCAAATTATGGAATGCATTGAAATAGTAATACTTATAACTCTAAAAAGTAAAATAATCTTTTTAAAGAAAAATATTTATACAAATCTGTTTCTGAATATGTAACTATGCTATTTATTCATATATAATTATAACTAATAGTAGTTTCAAGGTTTAAATATTATAAATATTGACAGCTAATAAAACTTAGAAGGTTCTTTTGCCTTACACATATTATAACCATTGTGGTGTAATGGTTATTGTCACAAGACATAGATTTTCTTTTCTTTTTTTTTTCCAAAAACACATATGGAAACTTTATATGGCCCAGTACAGGGGAACGCCAGGGCCAATAGGGGGAGTGGGTGGGGTGGGTAGGGGAGCAGGGTGGGGATGGGGGAGGGTTTAGGTGATTTGGGGGAGAACATGTGAAATGTAAATGAAGAAAATATCGAATAAAAAATGGAAAAAAACAATATATATCTTAAAAGGGGAAAAAGACATAGATTTTCTAAGTGGAGGGCTTAATGTAACTAGGAACTGTACCATGGTTATACAGATTAGTGAGAATAGTGGGAGGCATAGGTATCTGGTGCTTGTAAGACAGAGCATGGGAGGAAAAGAAGCCACACAGATAGAGAAATTTGGAAATCTGGAGAGGATTCTTCTAACATATTCTTTAGGGTCCACATAATGATGTGTATGAGGAGATACTAGTCAGAATTGAGAGCAGAACTCCTTAAGGATTGAAGGATGACAGCTGTCAATAAGAAATGCAGAGAGCATCAGAGATGACAGGGCATTAGCAGCTGCTCACTGATACTCAGCTTCCTAGTGACTATGAATTCTAAACACAGAGGGACCAAACTGTTTGCTAACAAATAAACTTCATGCTAAAATATGTTATAGTCTAGTGAAAAGATAATAACACTGACATTCAAGTTTGTTAAATCCCACTGGCTGACATTATGCAAGTGCCTAAAGAGGTCTATGACGATATTTCATCTGATTTCAGTTCATGGAATGTCTCCCAGAAGTACAACAAAAATGCACACTCAAGTATTTACAATATATTTATTAAGACAGACAATGTCTTAGAACCATAACCCCATTGTCAGAAAAGCAAACAAAAAGATTTAACCATAAATCATATCCTCTTAGGTACTAATTAAATTAAATTATATATACATAATAGATTTTTGGAAAGGTCCTCAACATCTGAAAGTAAAATAGTGTCTTATTACTCATAAGACAAAAAAAAAACAAAAGAAAGGGTAACATAAATCATGAATAATTTAAAGGTGAAAATACCAAATATCAGAGACTGCTCCTTCAGTTCACTGGATAATGACATATGTTTCTGTTATATAAAACAAAGTGTGTCAAGTGTAGGTCCTCAATTCTTACATTGGAAATATCATAAGGGCTGGTAAGATGGCTAAGCATGTTGAAGGCATCTGCTTCCAAATTTGAAGACCCAAATTACATTGCTGGGACCCACAAAGTAGAAGAAAAGAATGATTCTTCTGACAACTGATGACAGTACTGAACAATAACATACATATTATAAACTATACATAATGATTACATTTCATGTATACAGGGTGAAGAGGAGAAAATGTCCCCTACATATTTTGAAGCCAGAATTGACTTCAAAAAACCTAAGGAAAAGAAATAATCTTCATCCTGAACACAGAAAATGTTTTAAAAATAGAAAACATTACAAAAAAAATACATGCTGAGAATAAGACATTAAGTATGTTTAATTACTAGCAATCATGATTTCACAGAAGAATTTCTAAGACTTTGAACCTCATTCTATTCTCTTTTCTGTGATGTTCTCTGACTTTAGCTGTAGAATTGTGTTGTATATATATTGACTAAAGCTGGACATTCTTTTATCCACAGGCAAGTGTTTTTATTCTTTACTCTCCAAAAAAAAAAAAAAAAAAAGCAAAATTTTCTTAGAAAACTTGTACTTTCAAGTCTTGCTGCTTCATTTACAAGCCCATCCTCCCCTTAATTGTCTCACCTATTTCTCCCCTCTTATTGTTAGCTCTGTTGAGTGGCCATCAGTATACTAATGCCAGCCTTCCACACAGACTTATTGCTAAATTATTTCCAAAAATTGGTTTCGTAAGATCAAAATTGCAATTCATTAGAAAGTTATAATTTCTCTACCTCAAACCTTGTTATAGTCTTCATATTTCTCTGCGTCTCTGTGAGAGATAAATTAGACACTTAATATAGTTACCTATTTTGTGTGTGTGTGTTTTTCTATTTCAAGTCAATTGCCCAACAGGAAGAGTAGTTCTATTAAAATAAAGGGAGTGATAATAGCATTCAATTTCTGCGCTTACCTCAGTGGCTGTCAATCTACACCTGTCTGTTTAAGGCTTCCAGTGTATACTGTGTTAGTCAAGGTATAATAATGACTCCTCTGTTACTCGGATGGCATACCCTGAATAAAAACAGACTTTGGGGAGGAAGGGTTTATTTTGGCTCAGAGTTCCAAAAGGCATATATTCTGTCACAATGGGTAAGGTACAGTAGCAGAATGTGAGGTTGTCCAACCACATTTTCTATATACATAATAAGGAGATAAAGATCAACAGTGTATAGGTCCAGGAGTCAAAATTTCAAAAGCTAAACCCAGTAATTTACATAGTGTGACTTCTGAACAGTACATAAGTTTCCAAAATAGTGCCTATATATGGAGAGCATGCACTTAAACATGGGAGCCTGTGAAGGACATTTCATAATCAAAAGTACATTTTAAGGTGGAATATTGAAGTGATAAATAATTCTGATCTATGGAAGTAATGAAGATGGGAAACAGAAGTATTCATAGAAAAATACTCACAGAACAGTCTAGTGCTATCCCATTTTGGCTAAGACTTCCTGGAGAAAATACTTAATATGCAAATAATATAACTCAAGGATTTAATGAAACTAGAAGATGTCATGTGATAGAACTTGATTGCTGTAATATATGCTCGCCCCATATGCATTTAATCCATGTTAAGTACATTTTAATAGCTGTCAAATGTAAAAGGCTCTACGTTCATAAGGCAGCTGCAATATTCCCACTGGGAGATGATCCTCAAGTGAAGAGGTAAAGAAACAGAAAAAGCAGAAGAAATTACTCTCTGAGCATCTCCTTTTCTGTTTGCGCAAGGATATTAAATAAAGCCCTTAGCTTGCATAATCACATCTTGTCACAAGATACTAGCGTAAAAACAGCAACGCTAGAACAACTAAAAGCTACTAACTTAAGTCTTCACTAACAGTTTTAAACCCCACAACAAGGAAGGTATTCAATGACAAAAATTATATTTCATTTTCACCTTTACATTATTCATTTATGCTCATTTCAGCTTTTGCTTTAAGCCTCCTTTTTTTTTTTTTTTTTTTTTTTTGAAAATGACTAATTAGCTGTAGGGAAATAGAATTAATTTTAAGCTGAAGTTTCCTGGATTTATAAGCTTCTAAGGTTGACAAAAGATTACATCCATGTGCTTTATAAAATTTTTGATGGAATTTACATAACAGATTTCCTGTTAGTTCTTGAAACAGCATGGCCTAGTTCAATATTTAAGAGCAATTTCTGCTATGGAAGGTGATAATTCTTAACACCTAAATGAGGGAGATCACAGTCATTTCTGGGGATCATATAACACCCCATGTTTAACACACATAAACCAATAATACAATTGTTATAGAACCTTGATCACCTAGATGATGACACTGAATTATTTTTAATGAGTATCAAAATAAAAAATGCACCAGCTAGTGAGACAGTTCAGTTGGTAATAGTGCTAACGATGAAAGCAGGAGGACCTGATTTAACATCTCCACTACTCATGTAAAATGTTGGACATGGCCATACATGACTCTAACCATAGAAGGATGGGGTAGAGATGGCCAGATTCAAGGGCTTTCTTGGCAGACATCTTACTGAAAGAATAAGTCTCTGGTTCATTGTGAGACCCTGCTTTAAGGCAATAGGTTTGACAATAATAAAGGTAGCCACTTGATACCATACCCTGATCTCTGCATATGTTTACATAGGGACATATCTCCAAACATTCATACATATCACACATACACATACACATGTACACATACACAATCCTAGACACATACACAGATAAATACCATTTTAGATATATAATGGTGACAGGTAAGTGAAATCATGCCTTAAAAAATTCTGAGAGGATTATACAGGATTCCATTTAGACATTTTATATGCTTTGTGCTGATGTCCCATAATGAATAAAATTAAGAAAGCATAACATGGTAATAAATCATCAAGTCTCACAAGTTTGTAGATAACAGGCTCCAGACTCTTCTTCTAGATGCCAAGCTTACTTCCCCTTTGATGTCTCCCCATCATTAACACTCGTCTGTCAAATCTATCTATCATCTGTCTACCTATCAATTATCTATCTCTGTATCTATCTATGTAATCTATCATAAATCCATCCCTTTATTTACCTATCATCTGTAAGTCAATGTATCATTTATTTATTTATTATTTGTATCATTTATTTATTATTTGTCTTCTATTCATCATCTATATGTCACCTATTTACCATTTTTATCATATATCTATGTACCTATTATGTATTTATCTTCTATCTAACCATAACATATCTATCATGTATCTATTTATTATTTATCATCTAACTCTATCTGTAATCTATCTTCATTTATCTATTCATCTAATATTTTCAGCTGTCTTCCTATCATCTATTTATCATCTATCTATGTACTGTATACTGACATAGATAACTATCATCTTTTTACTATGCTTGGTACCTATTATCTATCTATCTATCTATCTATCTATCTATCTATCTATCTATCTATCTATCTTTTTACTTACCTACCTATCTATCTCCATGATTTAAATCTCAAAAACTGATTGGCAGTAAACTCCCCTCAAATGAGACTGAGGTAAGAATTTATATAGATGTAAGGTTGAGAGGAGATCATCACCTACAGGATGTGGGAAGATATCAATATTGTTGTTAGTAAGGAATCTGAGTTGGCTAGTCATAATTTCAGGCAAAGCTTCAGTACCTTAAGAGAAGGTACACTGATTTCTTTATACAACAAATGCCTCAAAAAAACACCAAACAAAACCAAAAGCCGGTGTAGGGATATTTTGAAGTTCCATGTGTGATTTAGTTCTCTGATTATGTTTCTCTGTTACTTAAATAAAATTGTGGCCTGGCTCCTACTTCTCAGCACTATTACAGATAATCTTACAGCCTTGAAATTCCAATGAATAACAACTGTTGGTAACAATCTTAAATGCATGGACAATTCAGGCTGCAAAGAAGTTAGATGTTGGAGGCAGGAGGTTTGGGGCTGGGAGCTGTTGACTGAGAACTGGGGTCACGGGGCCAGTACTGGTATATGTTGCTTGTCTTCAAGCATTAGAACCTCAATTTGGTGCTCCAGAAACCATGTTAAATTTTTAAAAAAGAAGAAGAATTGACAACATGCTCCTGTAATTAATTCCTGGAGCTATCAAGCCAGCTGTTCTATACCATTTGGCAATTATAGGCCCATGAGAGATCATGTTTCAGAAAATGGGCAAACTTAAGCTAACCTCTGTCCTTCACATATGCATATGTGCCCCTGCAAACATACAAACAACAACACATGCATGCACATACACACACTACCAGAGAAATTATCTTCCAGAAAGTGATATTTGTATCTCAAATTTGTGATCCTTTATTTGTAAAGGAGTAGAGTAACTGGAGAGTGAAGGAACAAAGCTGTCTGTTCTTCACATGTCATGTGTCCCATGTCATAGAGGAGATGTCATGTGTCATGTGTCCGCACACAGGAGTTTTGTATTTTACTTTTCAGTTTTAAATTACATTTTGTGGTTCTGTTTGCATTTGTTGTACATTATCTGATTGGCACTCTGTCCAAAATACTGGTAACAGAAACTTTGTTCTTCACATGTCATGTGTCCCATGTCATAGAGGAGATGTCATGTGTCATGTGTCCGCACACAGGAGTTTTGTATTTTACTTTTCAGTTTTAAATTACATTTTGTGGTTCTGTTTGCATTTGTTGTACATTATCTGATTGGCACTCTGTCCAAAATACTGGTAACAGAAACTTTGTTAATATTAGTTGGCATCTAGCATCTCATCACACAGAGGTCTTGGCAGGTCTGAGCCCCAGTCCCTGTGGAGCTTCATGCAGCAGATGGTGAATATTGCCTTGTGAAATGTTACCTCATAGGCTGTCCTAGTGCCAGCAAGTCAGCTTTTCTATCCAATAGATATGTGCAATTTTACGTGCACAGAAAATATATTTAAGTTGATAAAATTTAATTTTTAAAGTATTTGGATATACAAGATGAGTTTACAGAAATAAGAGTTTATCTCCTCCAGGAAAAAAAAAACAGTCCAGATTTTTTTTAACAGTCCAGATTTTATCTTTCATCTTCAGATCAGTTTTATATCTCCTCTTCTAAGGTGCCAAATACGTGTGTGTGTGTGTGTGTGTGTGTGTGTGTGTGTGTGTGTGTGTGTGCTATAGTAACTCAGTGAACCTAAATTTCAATTATTCAATAGGCCTGGCTGTTCAGCATCCTGCAACAGTTCTTCTTTGTCTGCCTCACCAGTACTAGAATTACAAGTGCTTGCCCATGTCTGACTTTTATGTGGTTATTGGCAGTCAAAACTCTGGTCTTCATGCACACACAGCAAGTAATTTTCAGGTGGAGCCATCTCATTTTTTTCTTATAGTATATCCTCCACAAGCTTTTGCAAGATCCACTCTCACCTTGTACCCAATAAATTGGTGATTTTTTTTTAAGTCCACCATGTCCAATTTACACTGCTCTATACTCTTAGACATATGGCCATATCACCAGCTCATACCAAAATATAGATATTTAGTGACCTATCTCCTCCCAAGGTTACAATGCGTATCAACTACTGCAAGTACATCTTTCTTTAATTTAAGAATAAAACTGCAATACTTTATCTGATATTTTTTTATATACATTACTTACTAACTGGATTCTTCATTGGTATAGCATGCAAGAATACTATTGATATTATTTTGTTTCATTATTTACAATATCCATCACTTTTGTACTAAAATATATTTATAAAAATTTCATTTAATTGCGGGACCGTGAAAGGAAGCCTATTTTCTGGTAGAGCAAGACTTACTCTGGAGACCCAGTAGAAACTCTACAAGGGAAGGAACAGTGAGCCCTGCTCCCAAACAGACATGCTCCCAGCCTGATACCACAGAGCCCCAACTCCATAATCTTGTGACTATAAGTCATGTAGACAATGTCCCAAGCTCCTGGCATTCTGGTTAGACTCCACCCTCAAAGTTATCAGACAATATCCATAAATGCTCCTCCCAATAGTTGGCCTACAACAGCAAGATAGCTCAGCCCACTATAAAAGGAGCTGTTTGGCCCCTCCTCTGTCTCTCTGTCTCTGTCTCTGTCTCTGTCTCTGTCTCTCTCTCTCTCTCTCTCTCTTAAGCTCTCACCTTTCTTATTCTTATTTCTATCTCTTCTTCTCCCTTCCCTTTCCCCCTCTCTCCATGTGGACACGGACTGCCTCTCTCTTTCTACCTTCTCTCTTTCTCTCTGCCTTTCTAAAATAAAGCTCTAAACCATAATTTCTGCTCACCAAGACCCACTGTGACTGTGCTTTTACAATGGAATAGGCTTTCCACTAAAGATCTACATCTAAACTCCTGCCGGGAGGCCTTCCTGCTCTCCAACCAGGGAGCAAACTAAGGGATCTCGCCCCAAAGGCCCTCCATGTGGGAACCACCCAGCACCCCCTCTCTCCCTTCCCTTTCTCCTTTCAGTCCCTGGGTTGATCAAGCTGCCCCCAGGGTCCCCACTTCATTCTCAGCTCTTCTGTGACATACAGAGACGTGTGAGAACCTATCATCTCTGGCCTCCATGAGACCCAGAGACTTCAGACTGTTCCCTTTCTACCCACCACAGATTGGGGTTCTGTGGCTTTCCACAGTCAGACACCCACCCGGGGCCACATGGAGAGCGCACGGTACTCCCCTGTGACTGCCTGACCCTAGTACTGGAACTCTGGTGAGACAGGGCTTTTCTCTCACCCGCTTCATTCCCCCATGCCAGCTGCCCAATATTTAATGTTCATAATATTTGAATAGAATTTTCAGAGTAAATATTTATAAAATATACATATTTAGTACTAAAAGTGACAAACCTATTTCTTTTGGCAAGCTTTATGTATTATCAAGTGAAGTCTTAGTTTTTTTTTTTTTCTACTGTGATAAAATGCCCCCATCAAAAGGAGCTTTAGAGAGAAACAGTTTACTATGCCAATAGTTCAAGTGACAAGTCATTATTCTATAATTACTTCATTATTCTCATGGTTGTAAACGAGTAACGTAACTAAATAATATAATCCTTTTTTTGCTGAGAGATCAGACAAAGAAAAATCCATTCCAAAGGAACAAATTAAAATTTTAAGCCTTTTGGTCTTGAGTGTTTTTACCCCTACTTGGCATAATCAGTCCTTTCAAAACTTTTCTACTTTTTCTTTTTCTTCAAGTTTTGTCAAATTACTTCATTCACTTTTCCTTTTTTCTTACCAGCCATGTCTCCATCACAGGGACTATCTATCTATCTATCTATCTATCTATCTATCTATCTATCTATCTATCTACCTATGCAGATCTATCTATGTAACTATCATCAACCTATCTCTCAATTACTTATCAATTATCTTTACATCTACCATCTATAGTGTATGCACCTTTATACCTACGAGCTATCAGTCATCTGTCTATCGAAATCTATTCATTGAACCATTTACTTCTTCTGTCTAATGTCCTACAGTAGAAATAGAAAGAGGAGATGATCTTTCTGGTAGTGAATTTCTGAAATCTCATGTCTTAGGTTTACAAACAAAGGAAGACTGTGAATTTGAGAGCAGCCTGGGATACCCAGTGCACAGTAGGCCAACATACATGGTTTTGTCTTCACTCAATTTCCATCCCATCAGATATGGTGGGGATGGTCTAGTTGAATCTGACTGACCTTTCCTACTGCAATACTCAAGGGTGCAAAGCATAGAAAGTCCCACTGATAGCAAGCAGATGACTCTATCAACTAACAAGTAATTGAGACACTTTTTTTTTAAAGGCTGGGGTGGATAAACTACCCCATCCTGAATGACTGAAAGTAACAGACTTGCTCCTAAATGTATGTGGACATGGAAAGAGTAAAATAAAAATCTTCAGTGGGTGGGTGGGTGAGCACCCTCATAGAAGCTGGTGGAGGGAGGACAGGATAGGAGGATTCCGGAGGAGGAACTGGGAAAGGAGATAACATTTGAAATGGAAATAAATAAAATATCCAATAAAATTTTTAAAAAAATCTTCATTCAAACCATTTTTGTTATGTTTTATATTGAATAATTGAACAAAACAGGACAAATACGATAATATGTGTGACTAAGAAAAGCCTTTGGCCAAAGCCTGGCAGGTGTGATTGATGTCTATCATTGCAGTTTGAACAACTTCAGCATTATATACCTTTGGCTTCCTGCACAGACATTGTTCCTTTGACGGCTGATGAAAGGGAGGAGTCTAGCTCTGTACACAAATGAAACCAAAGGAAAAAGAAAATTTGTATTAAACATTTAACACCAATATGATCAAAAGGCTCAGGATTCTGTACTTCACATTTTCAGTGCCAACAACCAGTACAGCTATGAACTTCCAAATTTGGAAAGTTTCACAAAGGATAAACTAATTAAAGTCATCATGATCTGAGAAATAGGTATTACCATTATGAATCTTCTCCACAAACTAATTTTTGAAAATTCAGTAAGTTAAATGTTGGGGGTTTTGTTTTCTGGGGTGTGTGTGTGTGTGTGTGTGTGTGTGTGTGTGTGTGTGTATGTGTGTGTATGCACTTTTTTTTGAAACCACTAAGTATAGGAAGCAAAGAAAAAAACAAACACAAAACAGAAACAGCACAAAGGGGACTAGCAATCATATCCACATCCGAAAGGCTACTGAGAGGCTCTGTAGACAGGGTCCTTTTGTATTCTAGACCCAGATGAAGAAACTCTATTTCATAATGACAGCAAGGGGGTTAAGGAGATGGCTTGCTGGATTATGGGTAAGGTACCCTGTAATAGGAAGAACCTTATTCAAGCACAGAAACATGTAAATCAGCCACACATATCAGAAAGCAATTGAAAACTCCAGAAACAGAGGACAGAGATTGGAGGATTCCTGCCAGAGGAAGTGTAGTCCTAGCTTGATGGCAGGTGTGAGTCCTGAGGTAGTGAGCAACATTGCCTAAGAAGAAAACATGGCCAGAGGAACAACCCTTAAGATTCAACTTTGACTTTCACAGGTGGATGGTGCATGCATACAAATCCATGCACTCAAGTGCTCTCTCTCTCTCTCTCTCTCTCTCTCTCTCTCTCTCTCTCTCTCCCTCTCTCTCACAGTTTGTGAAAGAAAGACACATAGACAGACAGACAAAAGGACAGAGACTCACAGAGAGATACAGAGAGGTGGGTGGAAAAGAAGTATAAACATGTAGACAGGAGACTGCTCTGAAAAATAACCGAAGTGGAACAAGAAATACAGAATTTTTCTAGCCTTTATTTTCCTAAGGCACAATAAGTTCTTTTAGATTCCAGTATTTAAAACACAGCAAGACACTATAAAAATATTCTAATATGTTTTTTAGAAATGCCAGAAGGCTTTCTTCAGTATGTTAATGTAAGAAGCCTTTCACATTGATCATTATATTTTTTAGAATAGTACAGTATACCTCTTTTTAAGATCATAAAATATTGAACAACCATGAAAGAATATTACATGTAAAAGCCTCTTATATATAATAATATATAGATATTATTTATTTCAAATGAGTCAGCAATCAGAAAAAAACTTCACTGCCAGAAACATTTGAAAAGAAAATATTCTAGTTGGAGGTGGAAAACTCATTTTAATGTATTCTAACCAAATCAGTCTTACATCAGTACATATTGATCAGTACATCTAAATAAATGTCACCAAAAGATCTTTGTATGCCCTCTGAAGTGAGAAACTAGCTTCTTTCATATACTAGTAAGGGTTTGCTAAAGGAGCAGAATTGATAGAATAGAGGTAAATATTCAAAGAGAACTTTCCAGAGTGACTTGCAAGCCGAGGATTAGCTAGCTTAACAAGGGCTGCCTTAGGATTAACGCCAAGAATTTAGCAATTTTTCAGTCTACAACACCCTCTTAGTCTTCCTATTCCGATACTCATTTCCCTGAGATATTCTAGAGAGATACTGGTTTTCAGGCTACATCGGAATCCAACATATTTGGCTCTAATATTGAAAATATAATGCCCTTGGAACAAGATAGGTCAACTTGCCAGCTAGAGAGATCGCAAGCCCTTCCAGTCTGGGCCATTGCCCTAAGCAGACCTTGGGAGGAAATTCCTCAGCCAGAGGAATTCAACACCCAGAGGAAGCTTCACTCCGAGGCTTTCTAACATGCCAAGCTCCACAGTATCACAGGAACCCAGGACCACAGAAGTTTGGTCACACCAGGATCTCAGGGTCTAAGAGGAAGCTTGACTCCCTGGAGCTCTGACACACCCAGGATCTCAGTATCACAGGATCCTAGAATCATAAAATCACAGAGACAGCTGACCTCTGAGGAGTTCTGACATAACCAGGATCACAGAGAGGACAGGCAGGCTCCATTCAGATATAGTGATGTCAGGTAGTACTATAGATAAGCATATGGCTGAAGGCACATGTAAGAAAATAAGCAACAGAAAACATGGTTATTTGGCATCATTAGTACACAATTCTTCCACCATAGCAAGTCATGAATTCATCATCAAACCAGAAAAGCAAGGTTCAGATTAAATATCACTTCTCATGATGGTTATAGAGGACTTTAAGAAAGACATAAATAACCCCTTAAAGAAATACAGATGAACACAAGTAAACAGCTAGAAGCCCTTAAAGAGGAAACATAAAAGTCCCTTAAAGAATCACAGAAATACACAATCAAACAGGTGAAGGAAATGAAAAAAAAAAAATCCCCCAAGATCTAAAAATGGAAATGGAAACAATAAAGAAATCACAAAGGTTGACAACCCTGGAATTAGAAAACCTTGGAAAATGATCAGGAATTATAGATGCAAGCATCACCAACAGAATACAAGAGATAGAAGAGAGAATCTCAGGTGCAAAAGATACCATAGAAAACATTGACACAACAATTAAAGAAAATGAAAAGACAAAAAGCTCCTGCCCCAAAATATGCAGGAAATCCAGGACACAATGACAAAAGGAAACCTAAGGATAAGAGGTATAGATAATAGGTTGTGAAGATTACCAATTTAAAGGACCAGTAAATATCTTCAACAAAATTCTAAAAGAAAACTTCCCTAACCTAAAGAAAGAGATAACAATCCACATACAAGAAGCCTACAGAACTCCAAATAGGTTGGACAAGAAAAAAATTCCTCCTGTCATATAATAATCAAAACACCAAATGTACTAAACAAAGAAAGAATATATTAAAAGCAGTAAGGAAAAAAGTCAAGTAACATATAAAGGAAGACCTACCATAATTACACCAGACTTCTCACTAGAGACTATGAATCCTAGGAGATTCTGGGCAGATGTCATACAGACCCTAAAAGAACACAAATGCCAGCACAGGGGTCTGTGCCCAGCAAAACTCTCAATTACCATAGATGGAGAAAGAAAGATATTCCATGACAAAACAAAATTTCCACAATATCTTTCTATAAATCCAGCCTTACAATGAATAATAAATGGAAAACACCAACAAAAGGCAGGAAACTACACCCTAGAAAAAGCAAGAAAGTAATCTTTCAACAAACCCAAAAGAAGATAGCCACTCAAACATAATTCAACTTCTAACAAAAATAAGAGGAAGTAACAATCACTTTTGCTTAAAATCTCTTAATATCAATGAATTCAATTTTGCCCCAAAAAGACATAGATTAAGAGACAATATATAAACAGGACTCAGCATTTTGCTACACATAGGAGAGACACCTCATTGACAATGGCCAACACTACCTCAGAGTAAAAGGATGGGAAACAATTTTCCAAGCATATGGTCCCAAGAAATGAGCTGGAGTAGCCATTCTAATATAGAATAAAATAAACTCTCAATCAAAAGTTATGAAAAAAAGATAAAGAAGGACACTTCATATTGGTCAAAGCAAATATGCACCAATATGAACTCTCAATTCTGAACATCTATGCTCTAAATGCAAGGGTGCCATGTTCATAAAAGAAACTTTACTAAAGCTTACAGCACACATCACACCCCACGCAATAATATTGGGAGACTTCAACACCTGACTCTTGGCAATGGACAGTTCATGGGAACAAACTAAAGAGAGACACGGTGAAAATAACAGAAGTTATGAACCAAACAGATCAAACATAATTAAAGAACATTTTATCCAAAAGCAAAAGAATATACCTTGTTCTCAGCACCTCATGCTACCTTCTCCAAAACTGACTATGTGAGTGGTCACAAAACAGGCCTCAACAGATCACCCTATCAGATCACCATGAACTAAGTCTGATCTTAAATACCAACAAAAACTACAGAAAACAGACATACTCATGGAAGAAGAACAATGCTCTACTCAATGATAATTGGTCAAGGAAGAAATAAAGAATTAAATTAAAGGGCTTTTTTAAAAGAATTTATTGTAAATGAAGACACATCATATCAAAATTTATGGTACACGGTGAAAGCAGTGGGAGGAGAAAAACTCATAGCTCTGAGTGCCTCTAAAGAGGGGAAAAATAAAACAAAACAAAACAACTGAAAAAAGCCTACACTACCAGTTTGACAGCACGCCTGGAAGTTCTAGAACAAAAAGAAACAGATACACCCTAGAGGAGTAGATGGCAGGAAACAATCAAATCAAATAGAAATAAAAAGAACTATTCAAAAAATCAATAAAAATGGAAGTTGTTACTTTGAGGAAATCAACAAGATAGATAAACCCTTAGCAAGACTAGCCAGGGGCACAGAGACTGTATCCATATTAATAAAATTTGAAATAAAATTAGAGACATAACAACAAAATATTTCTTTAAATAACTATTCTGTGTGTTGATATCAACAGTTGAAAATATTAAAATCATGTTCTACAAACATTATAGAAATATTATTGATAATTTTTCTCACTGTGCTTGAAATTAGCATTTGCTTAATATTTAACTTCACAAGGAGTTTTTGCTATATTGAAATTTTTTAAATATCCTTACTGATAAAATAATTTATCTCCTAGGCCACTGATAATCTTTTTTAAATAAACTGATTGCTAGAAAATACACACAAATATATATATATATATATATATATATATATATATATATATATATATATATATATATATATATAAATGCATTTTAAATATTCTTTCACTATGCCAGGTATCATATAAGGACTTTTGAATGTACTTTTTAATGATTCATTTTTAATATTTTATTCTCTTTTATTATGCTTAACTTCCAAAGAATATTTTGTATGTTTTGAAGCAACTTAGTATTCAATATTAGATATAGGATTCTCAGTTATGGATAGTATTAAATATTCATTAATGATATTTTTAGGGTGTGAAAGGATATGAACATAAAAGTTGAACAAATTTTTACGTATTATTTGATTCTCAAAATACTCAATATTATTAATATGGTTGATTTATACAATGCATTTCTATAACAAAAAATTAAGAAGAAATAAAATAAAGCAAAAACAAAACAAAAAAGACAAAAACAAAACACAAAGGAGAGAGGGCACACAGGCAAAAAATTCAGTTTCATTTTTCCATGTCCTTTTTTGTGAAATTTCAGAAGTTGAATCACTGGTATAGGGTGGGTATTTCTATGTCAAGGGATTCAATTAATAACTCCCTCAGAGGCATTTTCAAAGATTTGGGACCAGATGTAGTCAAGTTGACAACCAAGACCATTAGTTACATTTCACATCTTGGTATTAACTGAGAGTATGAGGTAACTCACTTAAAAGTTCTACTAAGCATTGGGTGTGATGATTTTTATTTCTCTATCTTGCTTTTTAGTTGGTTTCATCCTCAGAAATGTTTGTATTGCCATTCTCAAGTATGTTTGTCTCTGTTCTTGTGCAGTTTATTGGTTTTAGTCTTGTGCAGTGAACAAGAATATACCATACTCAATGTATAATGTATGCAAGTGTGAAACTGTCTAAGTTTATTGCATGACCTTGTACAATGGATAATATGTATAAAGATCCTAGAAACAGACCTTCAATTTTGCCAAATTGTCTTCTTCCCCTTACCTCCTACCTGTACTACATTTGATGGCAGTTGTGGCCAGAGTTTTACATGACATTGAAGATCCTAATTTGTCCCTTCAGATTTGATTTCGACACAAGTGCTTTACCCAGTGAGCCTTCTCCTCATACCACTTGTTAATGACTTATACAAGTATATGTGAATGAAATGTTTCGCAGTCTACCTTCAAGGATTCTTTTATGAATCCTAGTATACCACATTTTTCTTCTTTCCTTCCAAAGTAACCACATAAATAGAAGTAGAATCATAATTACTTGCACTTGACACTAAGCCAAAATCTACAATTATTATGGGATGTATTCCAATTAATTCCTGGATTTGATTGAATATCTTTTTTAAATGTAAAGCAGAGTTTAGTATAAAATGAATTGAACTATCATTCAAATCACAGATGCCACAATTCTAGTGATGGGAGCCTAAGAGGAATGGCTTGTCTCCTGGGATACCTTAGGCCTGTATATATGTTTATTACATAAACATTACATTATTACATAATTTTCTTCCACTGTTGTTTGTGGAAACCAAAAGGGTAAAGAAAACATTTTTTTTTCCCTTGGGGATGGATAAAATTGGTTTATATATTTGCCCAGGCAATGAATCCAATTTCAGCCCTGGTTTCTATAAGTCCCATTGAGCTCACAAAAAGCAAAGAGAATAAAGAGATAAAATCCCGTCACATGCCTAAATATGGAAGCACTTCCTGTGACTGCACCAAAGACAACTCAGCTATTATTGGGGAGCCTAAAACTTGCTCAAGTGAGCTTACTGGTTTTTTGTTGTTGTTGTTGTTTTTCGAGAGAGGGTTTCTCTATATAACCCTGGCTGTCCTGGACTCATTCCATAGACCAGGCTGGCCTTGAACTCAGAAATCTGCCTGCCTCTGCCTTTCAAGTGCTAGGATTAAAGGTTGCACCATCACCACCTGGATCAAGTAAGCTTATTTTAGGATGAGGAAATTGTTCATGGGGAAAAAAACAAAACAAAACAAAACAAAACAAAACACTTCCTACACAGACCTCAATTACCACACAGGTGGAGTGAAGAAAATTACTCCAGAAGTATTTTTGAGTTAATGCATACATAATTCATACCCATATATACAATAATAGAAAACAAAGAATTCTTTAAAAGAAAATAAAACATATTGGTCATAGAAGTAATATTTTTTTCTTAGGTTGTATACCCTACCTGCAAATACATTTCTAAAATTCATTTATTAACTCAATTGCAAGTTGGGGGATGCAGTTTAGTTGGAAGAATCTGTACATTACACACAAGAAGCTTTTAGTTTGATTCAGTACTGAATAAAACTGGACATGGTGGTACAAACCTATAATCTTAAAACTTAGGTAACCAAGACAGATATATGAGAAGTTCAAGATCATCTTCAACTACACATCAGACTGGGATCTTCAATCCAGATATAAGGTGGATAGGAAGGTAAGATGGCTTAGGAGGTAAAAGAGTTGGCTGTAGAAGCCTAACGACTTGAATTTGTTCCTTAAATATTATAAACACACACACAGATAGACATATGTTCACATGCACATAGTCAAAAGAAAACTAACTCACCCTTCCATGGCTACAAAAGTACTTATCTCAACTGAAGAATCAGTGCCAAACTTAATACTTCCTTCAAAAAGAATAAAGAAAGTCCAATGGAGTTATTTGTAAGTGCATTATAGTGTCCTGTTTCTCTGGTTTCTTTGGATCAAGCAAAAGTCACAAAACATTTACAGGATGAGCCTCTCTTCAGGGGGATAAATTACAATGCTGATCTTCCCATTCTTTAAATCTGTCATTTCTGAGGCATATAAGACAAGCTTAACATTTGAATGAGCCAGCAGGACCTTGGGGAGGAGGCCAAGCCAAAATGTTTATTGAGGATGACTTTATGCTCTGGACATGGTTAAGATTCTAGGCAGAGACAGCTTAGACATCTGACAGGACTATTTTATCATTATTTGCTCTGCTTCCCAGGGACTATAAGGAAAAGACTGGCAAGCAATCAAGAGAATTTCTGACAACTGAGAAGACATATGTCTGCAAGGGGAGGCTAATGGATATACTCTTCATAGGATATAGAGCATACCTCTCAGACCCTCTTGATAGTGTGATAATGCAGCTTTGGCTTATCAAGTAACCTCAGCAGGAAATCTCTGTTCTTCAGGGAATCTATAATCCTAAGCTGAGAACAGCTCCATATACATAATACTTGTTGTATAAGACAGACACACAAAATCTATAGTTGGATCCATTCATCATTTTGACTATGTACAAATTATTCAAGCCTATAAATTATAATGAAAGAAATATCATTTTAATATAAAAATGTCCAAGAGAGTACTTAAGGAAAATAAATAGCCTGAAAAACATATGCTGTGTGTCTCACAAATTAGAATTTATAAATAAATGATTTTGGTTTTAATTGCATGGCGATTTATGGAGGCATTTCTGGTAAAAATCATCATATTACCATCTCTGAGAAGAAATTCACATTGATTAACAGAAGCCATCTAGATGAGAAACACTAGCATAGCATGGGAAAATTTCCTAAGATGATTCATCATGGACTGCAGTGAATGAGCTCTTGGAGACAAGGCCCAAAGGACAATGTCTCAGAATTAATTTTTGTTATTTATATGCCTTTTCAATTGTTAGTAAATGAATATAATAATACCTGGGCATTAGTTTACTCTTTGGGGAGATTTTCTGCAGGTCAATGAACATGTACAATCTCATGGTGATGCTACATAGATAAATAGGTGGTTTCTTGATTCCTCATGATAATCTTATAAGAACTCCTAAATTTATATTAATAATTATTGAACCCTTTATAGAAATGTCTCCAATTAGAGCCCCCTATAATATGAAAACTGAAATTGGGCATTTGCCAGTCTTCATAGGTCAGAAGTTAATTGGACCGAGATAGAAAACAGGCTTGATACAGATTTATTACATAAGAATGCATTCCTGTAGGCCATAAAATTGTTAATTAAAGATCATAATAGGAAACAAATGATAATTTCTTTTACAGGGGAAAGGAGAGAAGATGAAGTATTTACTGGGATTATCTATATAAAGTCAATTCTAATGAGAAATTAGGCAGATGGGATTCCTCTTGCTATAACATACTAACTTAGAATTGTAGATTTTAACTTTAAATGAATCTTTGGAGCTAGTGGTTCATAATGAGTATTTAGTTGGAAAATTAGTCTTAATGGAAACACATGTAAACATCTGTCATTGTTTCTTATACAATTTATGATTTGAATGTATGCTTGCACTTGTGTGGACTCTTGAAATTTTTAAAAAGATGCTTGAAAAACCATGTGATCATGTATCCTGAGTTAATCACAACAATAACTGGGAACAGAGAGAATATATAAAAAAATATATAAATAGGTTTTTACTTTTATATGCAGCATTTTTTCCTGAAGAAAGTATTTTTTTCCCTTAAAAATAGGTTTGTCCCCTCATCTGCCCCTCTCCCACAGTGCACAGCTGGCCTGTCATCCTTAACCAGGGACACAGGTGAGACCCTGCCTCAATTCCTATCCTAACTGGAACCCCATGGAACCCAGCTACATAGGACCGACCCACTCTGACAGAGCCTCATCTTTCTTCTGGTTTCCAAATCTGCGAGGGGCAGATCAGCTAGAACACCATGTCTCTTCCAGACTGCAATTCTGTCCTTGGCAGATTGGGAGCTCCTGTCCTCCCACAAACCACAACCTGCCTGTCTCCCTGGAGGTCTACCATATACAGTGACACAGTAGGCCTGCTCTAACCTGAGACATAGGAGGTCTCCCCAACCAGAGTAAGCACTGTGTATCTCCAAGGAAGTCTGCTCTAACCAGTGTCACAGAGCTCTACCTGCCTCCAAGTAGGGACAGGCTCCAGTCAGAGAGACCCAGGCCAGCACAAAAATGAGAAGCAAGCACAAGAATGTAAGCATCAGAAAGCAGTGTAATTGGGCACCATCAAAACCCAGTTCTCCAAACACAGCAAGCTCTGGGTACACTAACACACCTGGAAAGCAATATTTTGACTGAAAAACCCATCTTGTGAAGATAATAGAAGCCTTCAAGGAGGATAAAAATAACTCCCATAAAGAAATTCAGGAGAACACATGCAAACAGGTAATAGCCCTTAAATAATAATCTAATAAATCCCCAAAAGAAATACAAGAAAATACAATAAAATGGGTGAAGGAATTAAGCAAAATGGTCCCAAAACCTAAAAGTGGAAACAGAAACAACAAAGAAATCACAAATGGAGGCAACCCTGGAAACAGAAAACCTAGAAAAGACTTCAGGAGCTACAGATGCAGGCATTACCAACAGAGTATAAGAGATAGAAGAGAAGATCCCAGGCTTAGAAGATATTATAGAAGGTATTTACACAGCAGTCAAAGAAAACACAAAGTGCAAAAAGAACCTAAAACAAACCATTCAGGACATTCAGGACACAATGAAAAGAACAAACCTATGAATAATGGGAATAGAAGAGAGTGAAGACTACCAGTTCAAATGGCCAGAAAACATCTTCAACAAAATTATAGAAGAAAACTTCTCTAACCTAAAGAAAGAGATATCCATAAATATACAAAAACCATACAGAATACCAGATGGATTGGACCAGAAAAGAAATTCCTTCCATTACATAATAAACAAAACATTAAACCCCAAGAAAAAACAAAGAATATTAAATACAGTTATGAAAAATGGCAAAGTAACATATAAAGGCAAACCTATTAGAATTACACCAGAATTCTCAACAGAGACTATAAAAGCCAGAATATCATCACCAGATGCCATGCAGATACTAAGGGAATGTAAATGCCAGCCCAAGCTACTATACCCAGAAAACCTTTCAAAAACCATAAATGGAGAAACCAAGATATTTCATGTAAAAAGCAAATTTAAACAATATCCTTTTACTACTTCAGCCCTAACAAGGATACTAGAAAGAAAACTCCAACACAAGGACGGTAACTATGCCTCCCAAAAATTGCACAAGAAATTAAATATCTCCCAACAACCCTAAAAGAAAAGAACCACACATGCATAATACTACCAACAACAAAAATAATAGGAAATAACATTCATTGGTCTTTAATATCACATCAATGGACTCAATTCCCCCATAAAAAGACATAGGCTAACAGATTTGATACAAAAACAGAACACAGCATTTTGCTGCATACAAGAAACATGCTTCAGGGACAAAAAGAGAAATTACCTCTAAGTAAAAAAGCCAAAAAGCCTTGAAAAAACTGTTATCCAAACAAATGGTATCAAGAAACAAGCTAGATTAACAATTTAAATATCTAATAAAATAGACTTTCAACCAAAAGTTGTAAAATGAAGTGGAAAAGGACACTTCCTAATCATCAAAGCAAAAAATCCACCAAGATGAAATGTTACTTCTGAACATCTATTTACTAAAATCAAGGGCACCCACATTCATAACAGAAACTACTAAATCTCAAAATACACATTGGACCTCCAACAATAATAGTGGGAGACTACAACACCGCAATCTTATGAATTGACAGGTCACTGAAATAGAAAGTTACAGGGGCAGAGTGACACTAACAGAAGTTATGAACCAAATGGATTTAACACATACCTACAGAACAGTTAACTCTAAAGAAAATGATTATAACTTTTCCTCACTACCTCATGATACCTTATCCAAAATTGACATAATCAGACATGAAACAAGCCTTAGCTGACACACAAAGATTGAATACCATGCATTCTATTAGCTCACCACAGACTAAGGCTGGTCTTCGATAACAAGACAACCTAAATTCCCCATACTAATGGACTCTGAACAACTCATTCTTGATGACAACTTGGTCAGGGGAAAGAGCAGAAAAGGAATTAAAAGACTTTCTTGAATTTTATGAAAATGAAGACACAGCATATCCAATATTTTGGGATACAATAAAAGTAGTGCTAAAAGAAAAATTCATAGCACTAAGGGCCTTCACAAAGAAATTGGAGCTATTCTACATTAGCAATGTAGCAGCATACCAAAAAGCTCTAGAACAAAAAATAATTAACACACCCAAGAGGAGTAGACAGCAGTAAATAAACAAACTCAGTGTTGAAATGAGCCAAATAGAAAGGAAAAGAATGATCCAAAGAATCAAGCAAACCAAGAGCTGTTTTTGTTGTTGTTTTTTTATGTTTTGTTTTTTTGTTTTGTTTTGTTTTTAAAACCAACAAGATGATAAATGTCTTTGACCAACCAATATAAAGCTACTCTCTTTATATAAGGCAGTCAATAGAAGCTTAACATGTGTTTTATTTAGGATACACAAATAGAATCTAAGAGGAAATGTATAAGGAACTAATATATAAATACACCTTGCTGTTTCAAGGAAATTATCTCTTTCAAATGTTTCTTTCCCAGTTGGTATAGAAAGATGATTACATATCCTCCATTTTTTTTACATACAAATAAGATAGCTGAAATACATATGACTGAATGTAGGCAAAAGGAAAGGACTTAAGCAGTTTCCCAACTTTCTTTCTGCAATTAAAGAAAGGCCTTTCTACTCGGAATCTAACATTTGCCCTAGCCTTGGGGTTCTGAAACAAAGATTGTTTTCCCTCACTTTCTACCATACGTGCTTAAATGATATAGAGCTCACTGTAGTGGAAAGAATTCGGGGCCCTAAAATTTTTTGTGAACCACTCTGAGTAGCTATCACTGATTAATTACATTGCCATGCAGAAGAATCAACTTGTATTTTAATCACATTATTTTGAGGTCTTAGTTTTAAAATGGCTTCTCTAACTTAACCCACATCATTTACCTTAATAATTTACCAATACTATTAATATGATGCATTTAACTTGAACATAGAATCATGGTTACTTTATGGAATCTACTAAAACATTTATTTGTTTTCTATATTGTGATATACATGTATGGTGTCTGCAAGTAAACTTGTAGAAAAATCCACGTGTGCACACATTTGCAGGTGTGAGAGCAAGATGTCAAGTGCTTCTCACTGTTGTGTATTTATGTGTTGACGAAATCTCTCACTGAACCTGAAGCTTATTCTTTATTCACTTCCTAGCCAGCTTGTCTCTCATTCTGAATCTCTTGACAATTTAGAAAAGTGATCAGATATTCCTTTCTTTACAATTATCTGTTTCTCCCTTTTTAGGAAATATGGACATTTGTACAGAAGCCAAAGAGTATAGGAGGAGCTACTGAAATGGGACTGTGAGAACAGAGTCCTGTAACTCGAGAATTCCACGTTCCTATTTTGTAAGAACCAACTGATTATGACCAATCATTCTAGTTTAAATGTCAAATCTCAGAGTGAGATACTCTGTCTCCACAGATAAGGTGGATAGACACAGATAATGGTACCTAAAACTGACTTCTGGCCTTCATACATGTACCCACTGAAGGGCAAGCACACCACAAATTATACATGCACATAGAGCACACATGCATGTGCATACACACACACACACACACACACACACACACACACACACACATGCACACACACACACACACAAACACCCACACATACACACACACATACCTCCCATGAAACAGCTGACTAATATTTCTTTGAACTCATTAATTAAACTAATTTTCTTCAATTTAACTCTCCCAAATATCCATTTATAAACTATTACTTTAAATGTTTCATTAAAAAAAAGCAATAATAAGGACATTTACACCAGTAAGTTAGATTTTCATGAAGTGATTTTGGATACTTTATTATTTTAGGCATGGAGAGTAGCAAATGAGATAAATTGCTTGAACTTTGTTAATCCAATACAACTTGATAATACTATCTTGAATTTATTACTGAGAAGATAATTGATAAGACTAAAAGCATTAAATAAGACATGTCATCACAACAGAATATCATAATGACAGAAATAGCTACTTGAAATATTTCTTGGTCAACATTTTTTCTCCTTGTCTTCAGGAAATATAAGCAATGAGAACACAAATGGGAGGCATAATCTTTGTGATTATTCATAGTTGTCTTAGGGTTTTACTGCTGTGAACAGACACCATGACCAAGGCAATTCTTATAAAAAACAACATTTAATTGGGGCTAGCTTACAAGTTCAGAGGTTCAGTCCATTATCACCAAGGTGGAAGCATGGAAGCATCCAGGCTGTCATGGTGCAGGCAGAGCTGAGTGTTCTTTGTCTTCATCCAAAGGCTGCTAATGGAAGACTGACTTCCAGGCAACTGGGGTGAGAGTTTTAAGCCCACACCCAGAGTGACACACCTACTCCAGCCATGTCACACACATTCTAATAAGGCCACACTTCCAAATGGTGCCACTCCCTGGTCTAAATTAAGCAAATCCTGAGCTGGCAGATGTCTCAGCAAAAAGGCAAAGATCCATAGAACCCATATTAAAAAATAAAACCATATCTGGTGATGTGTGCTTATAAACTCAGCAGTAGGGAGATGGAGGCAGGCTGAACCCAGAATCTCACTGCCTAGCAATCACAATATACTTGGTGACTTTGAAGCCAATGGGACATTCTATCTTAAAAGAAAAAAGGTGGGTTTGGAAATATCTCTTAGCATGTAAGCCTACATAATGCTCTATTAAAGGACAAGGTTTGGGTTTCTGGTATTCATATTTGCAATTCCAAGGCATCTGATGACCCCTTCTGATCTCTTCAATAAAAACCCCACCAAAATTCTCACTCAAATCTTCATAGAGTTAGAAAGAGCAAGTCTCAAATTCATTTGGAACAACATAAAATCCAGGATAGCAAAAACTATTCTCAACAATAAAAGAACTTCTGGTGAAATAGCCATCCCTGACCTCAAGCTGTACTACAGAGCAATAGTGATAAAAACTGCATGATATTGGTACAGTGACAGGCAGGTAGATCAATTGAATAGAATTGAAGACCTAGAAATGAACCCACACACCTATGGTCACTTTAGTTATACTTTGACCTTACTTGCTTACTATGGCACCCGAACCCTATATGTGAACAAACAAGTGAACAAACACACTCACACACACTAATAAAAATCCAGCCATCCATCAATACATACATACATGAATACATACATAAAAGCATTCATATATGTATCATAGATTATGCAAGTGCTTTTTGATGAGAATGAAAGAACAGTTATTGGAAATGTAAATTTAGAAAATGAATTGTGTAGAGTACTTCTTCCTTCAGCCTACATATTCTCATTATGCATCTCAGGACCAAACAATCTGGAGCTTATCTTATGTGACAAAGGCATTAGCAGTTATATCAATGGGAGTTTTTGTGTTTGTAAGAATGTGTCCTACATAACTTAGGTTAGGATGAGGATTTTGAAGAGTTAAGAAGATAAGGCAAATAGACATGATAAATCTTTTATTTGGAGCGGTTGGATTTTCGTTGACTTTCTGCATTGGTATTCCTTGTTTTTACTAGAGCTGTTTTGATTTGGGGGGTGGGGTGGGGCAGGGTTTCTCTATATAGCCCTGGCTGTCCTAGAACTCACTCTGTAGACAAGGCTGGCCTCAAACTCAGAAATCCACCTGCCTCTGCCTCCCAAGTGCTGGGATTAAAGGAGTGACCATTGTCTGGCTACTAGAGATGGTTTGATTATCATTTGCTCTTTATTCACATTCATTTGCACTCATTTCCTTCAAAGCAAGCGTATTATTAAGTCTTGGATACCCCATTGAGCCACGTTAATATCCTGAGGAATTCTTTCCTATATATCAGTCACACTTCCTGCTTAGTCTTTCACAGCTCAAGTTTTGGAATTTGAGACTTGAGGATACTCTCAAGAGACTAAACCCACAATATATGTAGTCAAATTTCCATGTTTCTCTTCACTATATTGATTTGTAAAGTTATACAGTTTGTTAGCTCTTTCAGCAGATGAGATCATGGGCAACTGTTCACTATATAGAAAACTTGCCTCTCAACAAGTTTTAGCACTATTTTTATAATGCCTACTATGGTGAATATTAAATCTGTCCCATAGACTCTTACATTTATGTACTAACTCCCATCTTGTGGTACAATTGTAAAACATTTAAGATGGACATCTTTCCTGGAGGAAGTAGGAAACTGAAAGGCTGGAGCAGGCTATGTAATTTTGTCTAATTTCCTGTTCACTTTCTGTTTCCTGACTGAGGATGTACTGGGATCAGCTATATTTCTTCTCCTGTTGCCATGCCTTCCCCAGCATGACAGAATATATCATCTATAATTGTGAAATTTTCCTTCCTCAAGTTGCTTTAATTAAGTATTTTGTGGCAACAGTTGTAAAGTAACTAATATCTTTCATCTTTCTGAAAGATACTAATTTTTCACCAATATTGTCTATGGACAATTTAATGTTCTCAATACAACAGATTATACAGGGGTCATCACAGAATCCCATTGGCCATGGCTGAGCACATCTGAAAGAATCTCAGGGCAATAGGAGCCTATATATTCAGGAAATGATATAAAAGAAATGATCCCATTCTAAAGACAAGAGTGCCTGCCACTGTGACATAAATATGAAGGGAGTGGTGTAAGATTCAGCTAGGCTATGATTAAATCATCAGTACATCCTTGGAGTGGATTTTCTTGGCAGATTTCTGTGTCTATATAGTAAAACTGAATGATAAATATCAGATGAGTTTTAGTTCACTTGAGTTTTATACAGACTAAGACATATGAATGTGTTTGCATTTTAGTACACGCAGATGTCCAGTTAGACTAGCACCATTTGTTGAAGAAGCTTTCCTTTTTCAGTTGCATTGTTTTGACTTCTTTGTCAAAAATCAAATGTCCATAGTTGCGTGGGTTTATTTTTTATTTTAGGATCTTTGATTCAATTGCATTGATCAACATATCTATTCCTATATCAAAGCCATGTCATTTTTATTAGTAGTACTCTGTAGTTGAGCTTGTGGTCAGGAATGGTGATACTGAGGTCAGTTTTGTTTTGCTTTGTTTTGTTTTGTTTTGTTTTATTTTTATTTTTCGGGTTTTTTGGTTTTGGTTTTGGTTTTTTATTTTATTTTATCTATCTATCTATCTATCTATCTATCTATCTATCTATCTATCTATTTCCTATCCTCTTTTGTTTTTCCATATGAAGTTGAGATTTGCTCTACCAAGGTCTGTAAGGAGTTTTGTTGGAATTTTGATGGCAATTGCATTGAATATTGCTTTTGGTAAGATGACAATTTTCACTATGTTAATCCTACTGCTCCATGAACATGGAATATGTTGCCATCTTAAAATATCTTCCTAAATATCTTTTTTTAGTGAATTGAAGTTTCTGTCATATAGATCTTTCCCTTGCCTGGTTAGAGTTACACCAAGATGTTTTATCATATATTTGGCTAGGGTAAAGGATGTTGTTTCAGTAATTTCTTTCTTTGTCCATTTATACATAGTATAAAGCAAGGGCTACTGATTTCTTTATTATATATATATATATATATATATATATATATATATATATATATATATATATATATATATTGGTTTTTCAAGACAGGGTTTCTCTGTGTAGCCTTGGCTGTCCTGGAACTCACTCTGTAGACCAGGCTGGCCTCGAACTCAGAAATCTGCCTGCCTCTGACTCCCAAGTGCTGGGATTAAAGGCGTGCTCCAACACGCCCGGCCTATTATCATTTTTTTAATCCATATAATTTGCTGGTGATGCTAATCAGTTGTAGGATTTCTCTGGTAGAATTTTGGGTGTCACTTATCTATACTATCATATCACTCACAAATAGCAATACATTGATTTCTTTATTTATAATTTGTATCTCCTTAATCTCCTTTTGTTGTCTTATTACTCTGGTTAGAATTCCAAACACTATATTGAATAGATAGGAGAGAGTGCCTGATTTCAGTGGAATTTCCTTGCATACCTGATTCTGTCCCTCTTTTCCCCTCCCCTTCCTATCTTCCTCTCAAATCCCTCCCACCCTCTACATCCCTTGATTATACTGTTTCCCTTTCTAAGTAGGACTGAAGCATCCACTCTTTCGTCTGTCTTCCTTTCTCTTTAGATTTATGTGGTCTGTGAGTTGTATTGTGGGTATTCCATATTCTTTGCCTAATATCCTCTTATCAGTGAGTACCTAACATGTGTGTTCTTTTGTGACTGTGTTACCTCACTCAGGATTATATTTTCTAGATCTATTCGTTTGCTACTAATTTCATGAATTCTTTTTTTAGTAGCTGAGTGATATTCTATTTTGTAAGTCTAACTTTTTCTGTTGTTAAAGACCACCTTGAATTCATTCTGGCCTTATTTCAATTTTCTTGTATTTATTGAAGCTTGCCTTGTGACAAACTATATGTTCAATTTTGGAGAAGGATCCATGAAGTGCTAAGAAGAAAGTATATTATTTTTTTTTCTTTGGGTGAAATTGTCTATAGACGTTTGTTATGAACATTTGATTCATAATATATGTTAGATGCATTATTTCTCTGTTTAGTTTTTGTTAGTATGACATGTCAATTGTTGAGAGTTGGATGTTTCCAAATCCCACTAAGAGTGTTTCCAGTTTGATATGCAATTTAATCTTTAGAAACATTTCATTACAAATATGGGTGCCCTAGTGTTTGGGGGCATTAATGATCAGAATTGAGATATCATCTTGGTAGATTTTTCCTTTGAGGAGTATGAAGTATACTTCCCTATTTCTTTTGATTAATTTTGGTTGAAAGTCTATTTTACTAAATATTAGGTTGCATCCTTTAGCTTGCTTCTTTGTTCATTTTTGCTTAGAAAAATTTTTCTAGTCCTTTACTCTGAAGTAACATCTACATTTCTGAAGTGTGATTATTTTATACAGCAGAATGATAAATCCTGTTTTCTCATCTATTCTGTTAGCCTGTGTCTTTATATTGGGAAATTGAGTCCATTGATGTTGAAAGTTATTAATTCCTGATATTTTTATTTTTATCTTATTTGTGTGTGTGTGTGCGTGTGTGTGTGCGTGTGTGTGTGTGTGTGTGTGTGTGTGTGTGTGCGCGCGCGCGCGCGCTTCCCTTGTTTAACTGGAAAGAAATAATTTATTTACTATATTTCCTTGGATGTAGTTATCTTCCTTTAGTAGTTTTTCTTCCAGTATTCTCTGTAGGGCTAGATGTGTGGATAGATAATGATTAAATGTGGACTTGTCTTGAACTATCCTGTTTACTCTATATTTGGTGATTGAGTGCTTTGCTATATGTAGTAGTCCAGGTTGGCATCTGTGTTTCTTTAGAGTTTACAAGGTATTGTCCATGCATTTCTAGCTTTTAGAGTCTCTGTTGAGAAGTTGAGTCTGTCTAAGGGTTTATTTATCTTGTTGATTTTCCTAAAGAACTGGTTTCTGGTTTTGTTAATTCTTTGTATAGTTCTTTTTATTTCTGCTTGGTTGATTTCATCCATTAGTTTGATTTTTTTTTTCCTGACATCTACTCCTCTTGGGTGTATTTGTTAAGCTGCTAGTGGATGCTCTGTCCAGTTTCTTTTTAGAAGCACTCACAGCTATGAGTTTTCCTTTCAGTACTGCTTTCCATGTGTTCCATACATTTGTATGTTGTGCTTTCATTTTCATTAAATTCTAAAACATTTTTAATTTTCTTCTATTTAATTTCTTAATCAAGTTATCATAGTATAGGGCATTGTTCAGTTTCCATGTGTGTGTGGGCTTTCTGCTGTTTTTGTTGTTATTAAAGACCAGCCTTACTCCATGGTGATCTAATGGGATGCAGAGTATTATTTCATTTCTCTTGCATCTGTTGAAGCCTGTTTTATTACATATTATATGGTCAATTTTGGAAAAGTTACCATGAGGTGCTGAGAAGAAAGCATATTCTCTTATTTTAGGATGAGATATTCTAAAGGTATCTGTTAAATCCCTTTGGTCCAAAACTCTGTTGGTTTTACTGTTTCTCTGTTTGGTTTCTGATTCCATGATTTGTCCATTGATAAGCGTGGGGTGTTGAATTTTCCCACTTTTTTATGTGAGTGCAATGTGTGCTTTAAGATTTAGTAAAATTTCCTTTAGGAATGCTGGTACCCTTATATTTGGAACATAGAACTGAGTGTTCATGATAGTAGATTTTTTTTCCTTTGATGAGCATGAAGTGTCCTTCCTTATCTTTTTCCATAACTTTTAATTGAATGTCAATTTTATTCAATATTAGAATGGCTACCCCAAATTGTTTCTTAGAACCATTTGCTTGGAACTTCTTTTTCCAGACTTTTATTCTGAGATAGTGTCTATCTTTGTCACTGTGTTAGGTTTCCTGTATGTAGCACAATGCTGGGTCCTGTGTACTTATCCAGTCTCTTAATCTATGTTTTTTTTTTTTTTTTAAATTGGGGAACTGAGTCCATTGATATTAAAAGATACTAGTTGTTGCTTGCTGTTATTTTTGTTATTAGAAGTGGACTTATGTTTGTGTGGCTATCTCCTTTTGGGATTGTGAAAGAAAATTCCTTTCTTGCCTTTTCTAGGGTATAGTTTCCCTCCTTGTGATGGAGTTATTCATCTATTATTCATTGTAGTGCTGAGTTTGTGGAAAGATATTGTTTAAATTTGATTTTGTCATGGAATATCTTGGTTTCTCCATCTATGGAAATTGAGAGATTTTCTAGGTATAGTTGCCTGTGCTGTCATTTGTGTTCTCTTAGGGTATATTATAAATAAGTAATTAAGTAAATTAAATCATAATTATAAAACTAATCTCTAAAACAACAAACCCCCAATGTACTATATCATCATGTGTCAATGTTATCATATTTTTAAAAAAATGTATACTATTCTTTCTCAAATATTTCAATAACTGAAAAGGGAACAATGTTTCCTGTTTGACTTCCATGCCAAAGCCACCTGAAAGAAAATACATTTAAAGGTCTTATCACATGTTCCTTCTCACTATTTATCAATTTAGTAGTCTCTGATTCTTTGATTAACTTCTCTCTCTCTCTCTCCCTCTCTCTCTCTCTCTCTCTCTCTCTCTTTGTCTCCATGTGTTTGTATCCATAAACATTCTCAATCCATAATTTTTTCAGGAATGGCTATTTGATATTGTATAATTAATTTGGAGCTCATCCCTAGAAAAATCTAACTCTTCGAATCATGAGAATCACTATTCTTGTCTAGGTGTGGGCCATGCTAAATTTCCCTTTGCATATTAGAATATACTTTGGTTTTATCATTGTTCAGAAATGCTTTGGGCAGTCACAGTGTTGAGATATCATGGTTTAATGTCCCAGTCATTTTCAAAAGACACAACCTTATAGCAGACTTCTTGTCTTCTGTCTTTTAACATTTTTTTGGCCCTGCATCCCTACATTTCAAGTTTTTCCTGGAGCCTTAGGTACAGGAGTAATTGTACAAGTATCTATTTAAACTGGGGTAACCGCTCAATAAGTTTATATTTTCATTTTGCCTAATATCCTTTTCTGTAATAGTCTCTGACTAATATAAAGAGAAGCTTCTAAGATAACCAAGATATCTATGGGAATAAGGATACATTTTAGAAGGCATTCAGGGATTAGGCTGGTATGGTAAAATGATGGTTGTAGGATCTTCTCTAAGATCCATGTCTTCATTAACCCTGAATTGTTAGTTAAGTTTCCTGTATTATATATGATTTCCTTCAAGTTTATTCTAAGCGTAATTAGCTGTTGGTTACTGCCATGATACGCAAGTAACTATTCTACCTTTAAGAATATCTTAGCATTTTGGTCATTGATGTATTTCATAGGCATAAGATCTGGATAGAACTATCAAATGCACTCCCATATTCGGAACTTGCTTAACTTCATCTGGCTCTTTGAAAGTTGAATATCCTTTTCCATTAAAATATATAATATTACATCCAAATTACATACTAGAGGCTAATGTCACATCTAAATACAGGCTGACTTTCAAATACATTATGAAATAGAGTCGTAAAAGTAGATCTCTTATCATCATATTGGTAGCATTCTTGTGGGATACAGACCTTAGGGTACTCTTTTTATTATGCAAAGAAACAAAGAAAAAAATACCACTTATTTCTCAGGAAGAGTATCACTGCGAGACACTGGGTCTGCTGACTTGTTGACATTAACAACTTCCTGATCTATTGTCTATGGTGACATAACAAAAACAGAGCTATGTTGCCACATTTTTGTAGCCTTAAAAATAATCCTAAGAGCCGGGCGTGGTGGCACATGCCTTTAATCCCAGCACTCGGGAGGCAGAGGCAGGAAGATTTCTGAGTTCGAGGCCAGCCTGGTCTACAAAGTGAGTTCCAGGACAGCCAGGGCTATACAGAGAAACCCTGTCTCAAAAAACAAAAAACAAAAACAACAACAACAACAAAAAAAAATTATCCTAATCTTACAGGCGCCTCAATTTAGACTAAACAGGGATTTAAGGCTTGTACAATTAAAATTTTCAGGATTAGTGAGTTTGTGAAGCAGAACTGTTGTTTAGCATATATTTTAATAAGTTTAAACATGAAGGTTCAAAGAGAAAGTGAGCTGCTCCACAAAACAAGACAAAAAACAAAACAAAACAAAATAAAAAAAACAACAAAACTAAACTAAAACAACAACAACAATTCTTGCATTTCTTTTTTCTCTCTCTTTTTCTAAATGAAATCAGACAGTGGCTCTGGAGATGTTTTCAGTAGAATTGTCTACTGATAATGCAAACCTAAACAGCCATAGTGTTGCATGAGTATTTCACTGCACTGCTTTTGCCAGGAAAGGGAATTTCCAGTGATTTTTCTAAATTATCATACATTTGTGGCTGGAAAGTGAAGGGAGGCCATAAGTACAAGGTAGTTGTACTGAATTCTTCACTGTTGGTGACAGGCTACAAGGAGATGCCTGGGTTAGGCACCACCTTCCTTTTCATTTTCACAAAATGTGCATAATCTATCCTTTCTCACTGTGACATTTCTTGCTTAAATCAACTAATATTTTTTACATTTGTATTATAAAATCCAAAAGTGTAGTTTTATCTTCTCATATTCTCCTTGGCTATGCTTGCTCCTCAAACTTACATTGTTATCTTATGACCTTGGCCACTTGAAATGCACAGTCGTAAAATAATTTTCTGTATGCATCTCTCTCACATTTGCTTGTTTCTTACAGTTATTCCTGGCTTCCATTTTTGAGAAGGCTGCCCTCTTCATCTGAACTCATTCAACTTTGGTCTCACAGAATATTCAATTTGTAAGAAAATATATATGATGTTTGACTAACAGAGCTTCAGATTTGGAACAATCAGTTGCACTCCACAATACCTCCTTGATTTTAACTGTCATCATTTTTCTCCTGGATGCTTCTAGCCATTTCTCATGTCTGTTTTTCCTCCCCTTCCAGAGAAACAAAAGTGAAGGTGTCAAGTTAGGTTATTATATTTCCTTTCTCAACTCAAAGCTTCACTGGATGATTATCTCATGCACAGTAAAAGCCTTAAACTCAGTGCATCAGATCTTACAATCCTGCAAGATCTAGCTCCCAATTTGTCCTGTTCAAATCTTGAATCCCAAGCTGCATGTTATATACAGATCTATGGTGTATATGTTATCTGTGTACATGTGGTGTACATATGTGTGTGCAAGTGCCAGTACACATCTGGAGGCCAAAGGAGGATGCTGGGATGTTTTATTTTTTTCTTCTATATCTGCCCACTTTATTCTTATGAGAAAGAGTATTTCCCTAAACCTGGACCTATGTTAATGGCCAGAAAGCTCTATAACTCTCCTACCCTGTCCCCTACAGCACCAGGATCATAGGAGCCTACAGTCACATGGACCACATCCATAGCTTTTATATAGGTGATGGGTTACATATGATCATATATATATATATATATATATATATATATATATATATATATATATATACACACACACACACACACACACACACACATACACACACACACACATACGCACGTACACATATGAGAGAGAAAGAACAGTCTGTTTGTTGTCATTGTGACAAAATAACCAAAATAATCATCCTGTAAGGCAAATGGGCTTTGTCTCAGTGTTGAAGTTTTTATTTTATGACCCATTGCTTTCCAGTCTATAGTGAGGCATAAAACTTGGAAGAAAGTATATCGCAAAGCATATCTGTTCATCTTGTAATGTCTTGGAAGCAGGGGAAGAACTCAATGTCCATGCAGTGGTATGTGTATCTCCTCTGCCTCCAGCCCCTACACAAAGTTAATAAATGTAATAAAAAACATAAATAAGATGTTTTTAACGCTTAAGGTCTAACAAAGCTCTTCTCTGGGATTTTTATGAGGAACAATAGATGAAGATGTGATTATGGGGTGTCCTCAATTAAGCATATAGCTTGAGACTATCTAATTAATGTTCTTCTTCTCAGGTTCTTAGGAAGGAGCAGGTTTCTGCAGTGTGTTATGGAGGCTTGAGAGGTGGATGAAAACACAGAGTTGTTAAAAAGTCCTTTCATAAATGATTAGTGGAGACATAGGAAACTGATTTAGGATTACAAGTTTTTTTTTTATATTAGAATTATAAGAGTTAATATTTTCCATGAATAATAAGGGAATGTAAAGAAAAAAGATTTGCAAAATGATATTTCATTCAAGGTGTTTCACAGAAGAAGGAATTATCTGAAGAAAATTTGCTAAAATTGTGTGAGTAAAGGGAAAAAATGAAAAGGAAAAAGGAGAATTAAAATGGAAATGTAAAATTCAAATGTTCAATAAAGTCAAATATAAAGCTCAGTAAGAAGCAGTTTAGCACCTTTTGTTTCTCAATCTTGGTTCTAAAACTCAATGAACACATTAACAGATGTTAACTTTGAATGTTATACAAAATGAATGTTTTTGTTTTTATTTTTGCTAATGTAGAAGGGACATTGAATAATGGAGACAAATATTTGAATTTGTAGCATGCAGGCTCTTTCAGAAGAGTGTCAAAAGCAGAAACAGTAAGAAATAGTAAGAAAATATTCAGTGATTTTAATAAGCATTGTACAAAAATCCACATGTCTTTTACTAGAAACTTGTGAGACTATTACATTTCAACAATGAATAATTTTGTTGTAATTTTGTATTTTATAGTTATACTTCATTTTTAATGATGTGAATGCTGTATTTCTGTGTGTAAGTATGTGCACATGATTCTGAAAATGTCCAGAGAGTACGCAAGAGGATTTGGATGCCCTGTATCTTGAGATATAGAGTGTTATGAGCCATTCAATATGGTTATTGAGAACTGAATTCTGTTTCTTTTCTTTTCTTTTTTTTTTGTTTTTTTTTTTTTGTTTTGTTTTGTTTTGTTTTTGTTTTTGTTTTTTGAGACAGGGTTTCTCTGTGTATCCCTAGCTGTCCTGGAACTCACTTTGTAGACCAGGCTGGCCTCGAACTCAGAAATCCACCTGCCTCTGCCTCCCGAGTGCTGGGATTAAAGGTGTGTGCCACCACACCTGGCTCTGTTTCTTTTCTAAAGCACCAAACAGTCTTCCTAAATTAGTGCTTTATCTAATTCTTAGGCAAAGAATACTCAAATATATATGTAATTTATTTTGTAGCACATTGCCGCATAAATGGAACTTGTATAGATGTGCTTGCAATGAGAACATGACAGAGAAACTGCCAGGACCATAAAGCATCAGTTCTGAGGATGTCCTTGCTAAGGGCAGGACTGCAATAAGTGAGTTCTGATTCCTATTCCTTCATTATCTCATACATTAGCACATCTGTCAAAAAGCTAAATGTGATAGAAGCTGACAAGAGACCCCTGAATTACATGAAATCTTTAAATAAAAAGCTTTTGTTCAGGTCAGATACTACTGTAGCTGTTACATTTGTTTACTTCCTTGATCTTGTCAATGACAAAGAGTAGAATTAACCAAGGTGAAATTTTGTTGTAAACAACATATGCAAATATTTCTATGATATGTTCACTTTAAAAATAAAGATGCCAGCAGCCAATGGTTGGGCAGGACAGACAGAGCTGGACTTTGACGATTTCCCAGTCTTGAGTCCAGAAGAAGAGGAGAAATACTGTGCTTGCGACATGCAGGACAAAGGGGCGTAGAGACCAATGTAAAGTAGTTGGGGGATCTCAGACCAGTTAAGCAGTCCTTTGGGTCTAGAGTAGCTGAGATAGAACATAGAATTTAGTAAGTAGTAACTCAGGATAAACCGAATGTAGATAAGAAAGTGATCCAGCTATTGTGTTGTTAAACCATATTAAAAATAAAGGTTGTATATGTGCATTTCATTCAGGAAATAAACAACTGAGGCAGATAACAAAGCTGCCAATGTGATTAATTAATTTATTTGATTTAACAGATGTGGTTCAAGAAATCCACATCAGAGCCTCATGGAATTTTAGACATCCATCTGGTTTTATTCACTTGGTAACAGATAAATTCTTTCAACAGTTTCCTAGGATTCATATAACAGCCAGAAAGTGGGAATTGGCTCTATTTTAAAAATAAAGAAACCAAGGTTTGAAAAGCCTAGTGGACCCTGATCACAGCAACAAAGTTAGTGATTGTCTAGTAGGAGAAAGTAATGATTCTGTTGCTATGAATATTTAGAGAAAATGTCTTTGCTCACTGTATTAAAATAAGAGCTTTTAAATAATTATAAATATTCTAAACTCAGTGAGAATTGGGAGGGGTCTTAACTGGTGTTAAAGATTCCAATGAATAGAGAGGAAATCTGAAAGAATAAAATTAAAATCAAAAGTCAAGTTGAAATATGCACTTTTTCCCCCCTGTGGGAAAAAAAAAGGCTAAAAAGTTAAATCAGTCACCAAAAAATGAGCTTGCACCCTGAGCACTTTAATTCTGTTAGCAGCTAGAAAGTTAATGAGAACCTTTCGCTGCTAAACTTACTTTAGTATTCTCTATCTTCCGTAGGAACAAGGATGCTGATGTGTTCTGACAGATGAAAGTAAGCTAAAGTTAAAAAGCATAAAAAATTGATATCAAAGCCAAGCCAGTTGCCCTTTATTACTTGTTTGATGTAGGGCAAGTTATTTGACCTGCCAAAATGATCTTATCTATAATAAGGAAAATAAATAGGCCAGAGAATTTGAGCAAGCATAACACAAAATTCAAGCTAATTCAGTTTAAATACTGTATAGTATTATACAGTGGGACTATAGTGAATGTCACAGTATCACCATTATTAGAATGAACCATAGTCAATCATTGGAAGTGAAAATGCCACTTCTATATGGTCATCTAAAACGTCTTCCTTCATTAATAGGACATGTTATTCTGAAATTTTTTTACATCACTTTTAGAAAATTTTACATCTGAAGTAGTAACCCAGTGTAGCACAATTCACACTCACATGGTCTAAGTGTTTCCTTCTTAGTCCTGCTGAACAACTTGATATTATTTCTATTTTGGAAGAGTAAAAACCAAGATATGAATTTATGAATATTTATAGAATAAATACAAAGCACTATTTCCTGTCATACTAAAGCTATGATTTCTAGCATTCTAACTTATTACATAAGATTTATTTTGTTTTAAATATGATATATGCAGTGTCTTTGAATGTGTCTGTGCACATGCCTCTGTGTGTGTACATGCATGTGAATATCACATATGTTAGAAAAGACAATCAGTAATTTTGTATCTAGAGTTACCGGCAGCTATGAACCATTGGACAGCGATCCTAACGACTTAACTCAGGTCCTCTTCAAGAGTCTTCTATAAACTGTTGCTCCAGGATACTCCTAATTTCATTTTATATAAAATTTTCAGTGTTATAGGTAAAAATGAATGTGACAAGACTATCAAATATTTATATATACAAAAAATAAAAAAGAAGGCAAATAAAATATTCAAAATAACATGCTTAATAATAAAGTATATACATTTAAAAAAAATAAAACTTACCCATAATCTCACAGAGATACTGAAAATTGTTGAGAAATATATGCAATATATTAGTTTTCATGGATTTTTATAGAAAATTAAATGTAACTATATTCATAATATTGCTTTTATTCATAGTAGTAAGTTATTAATATTTTATAATACATCAGGAACTAAGATGTTCAGATGTAGAGGACAGAGAAATGGCTCAGTGGTTGAGAGCATGTTCTGCTCTTGTAGTGGGTCCCATTACAATTTCTAGCACATGCATAGGTAGGTTCCAACCATCTGCAACTCCAGCTCCAGAGCCCCACACTCATGTGTGACTCTTTCTCTCTCTCCTCTCACTCACTTTCTTGTTCCCTATGAGATGGAAAAAAATACTTGTCAAAAATATATGTAACATGAACAATCTTCAACAACAAACTTCCTTACAAACTTGATTCAACTCCTACTCTATCTTTATTTCTCTACTTTTATCAAATAAATGTTTTAAATTCTTTTAATTTTTAAGTATTATAATATAGTTTATTTCATGCATGGGGAGGGGAGTTAAGAGAGTAGAAGAGATGACGAATGGTAGAGAGAGAGAGACAGAGATAGAGACAGAGAGAAAAAGAGAATGGAGTAGAGAAGTAGAGACCAGCCATGAGCATGTGGAGAGAAAAGGGGAAGGAACAAGAAGACAGAGCAGGAGCAGGAAGGCAAGATCAAGAACAAGAGCAGGCTTAAATTCTTTTCATATAATGCCACAGACTGGACTCAGTCAGTCCTTTAACCTGTGGGGAAGCAGGATTTCAGTAACCAAGTGCTCAAGGAATCAGCAGGATGACAAACAGACACAGACATCAGAGAGAGTTCTGTATCTGAATGTAATTTGTCAAAGTGAGCATCAGATTTATATTACAGAAGAAAACAAATTAGGTGACACATCAGCCAAGGTACATTGAAGTTATCTGACACACACACACACACACACACACAAAATAAATAAATAAATGCATACAAAAAAGACTGACAGAAACCAGGCAATGTTTACAATCGAGATAAGATCAGCCCTATCTAAAGTCAGCTATTGACAGGAGCTGGGTGAGGATTTCACACCCTAGTCACAATTTATGCTATTCCTCTGAGCCTTGTGAAAGCTTACACCATTGGGGGGGGGGGTTGCTCTTGTTGACCTTTTTATGAATAATGCAACACTGTAGTTCCTCCTAAATCCACAACCCTCCTTCTTCCTAGGCCATTGTAAATTCTTGCATGTGGGAGCAACTTGTCTGCTCTTTTGAATGTCTGTAGGGAATCTCCATTTGTCAAAAGAACTCACCAACTTTCTTCTAATATTTAATGTAGCCCGCCATACCTGACTGTAATGAGGGTTCTAAGTTTACTTTGCTGAACTTGCCCTGAGATTTATAGCTCCTATCCAGTAAAATAATACAAGAAAGCATGCAATACCCTCCATAATATTGCAGAGATAAATTTGTTACATTTATGCTATGAGCATGCCAAGGTTCCAGGAGACTAAGTTTTCATAAAACACTTTGCCCCAGGACTTTTCCCAAGCTTTTGGGCCTGCTACCCAGTCTTTACTAGAGTGGGTGTAGCAATATATCTTCATCATGTTTTTCTCTCTCATATTTCCTACTTCCTGCCTTTTAAACTTTGTACTCTCCATCTCCCTCTTCTCTCTCTCTCTCTCTCTCTCTCTCTCTCTCTCTCTCTCTCTCTCTTAAATAACAAGAAACCAAACAAATAAAAGAAAGGCACTAAACTCCAAATACACAAAAAATTGAGATCAAAATAAACAAGCAAAAGACCATACAATTCACAAACCACAGGATATTCAAGAAGTAGGAAGACCAAAGTGTGGATATTTCGATCCTTCTTAGAAGGGGGAACAAAATACCCATGGAAAGAGTTACAGAGACAAAGTGTGGAGCAGAAACTGAAGGAACAACCATTCAGAGACTGCAGCACCTAGGGATCCATCCCAGACACAACCTCCAAACCCAGACAATAATGTGGATGCCAACAACAGCTTGCTGAGAGGAGCCTGATATAGCTGTCTCCTGATAGGTACTGCCAGTGCCTGACAAATACAGAAGTGGATGCCCACAGCCATCCATTGGACTGAGCATAGGGTCCCAATGAAGGAGCTAGAGAAAGTACCCAAGGAGATAAAGGGGTTTGCAGACCCATAGGAGGAACAACAATATGAACTAACCAGTATCCCTAGGGCTTCCTGGGACTAAACTACCAACCAAAGAAAACACATGGTAGGACTCATGGCTCTAGTTGCATATGTAGTAGAGGATGGCCTCATTGATCATCAATGGGAGAAGAGGACCATGGTCCTGTGAAGGTTCTATGCCCCAGTATAGGGGAATTCCCCAACCAGGAAGCAGGAGTGAGTGGTTTGTTAAACAGAGGGAGAGGGAAGGGATAGGCGGTTTTCAGAGGGAAAACCAGGAAAGGTTTATTTATATTTGAAATGTAAATAAAGAAAACATCTAATAAAATAAATTCCAGCAATTACAAAAAACAAACAAATGACCCCACAACCACCAAATACCACTGAATTCATTTTATGTTACCCAAGTACTCTTTACTATGAAGCCTGCAAAAGAGTTGATATACACAGTGACAATCCATTTGAGAAAAGTGAAAATTGATATTTCTTTTTGCAAGAGGGTATCAATTGTATTTAACTTCTTAGTTAGAGTACCCCCGGAGCTCATGTCTCTAGCTGCGTATGTTGCAGAAGATGGCCTAGTTGGCCATCATTGGGAAGAGAGGCCACTTGGTCATGCAAACCTTATATGCCCCAGTACAGGGGAACACCAGGGCCATGATGTGGGAGTGGGTGGGTAGGGGAGCCAGGAGGGGGATGGGAGAGGGTATAGGGGACTTTCAGGATAGCATTTGAAATGTAAATGAAGAAAATATCTAATAAAAATTGGAAAAAAAAAACCTGGACAGGTTTTGTGCCTGACATTACACTGTTGGGGAATGTATCAGTCCTGTTGTATCTGTAAGACAATGTTTCTTGAGTGCAGTGTCTTGTGTGCAAGGGATTTGGCAAAGAAATTCCATTTAAAGCTGACAACTTCAAAGTCTCTCACTATCACGACATTGCAGAGATGTGGGTCTTTGTTGATTTCTATCTACTAAAAGAAGATGCTTCTTGAATATGAGCTTGGCGGCGATATACGAGTATACCAGTATGTCATTATGAATCATTTTATGTTTTTTCAGCAAATTTTTATTAAGTTTCTGATTGGTCCATGGCCTATGTAGGCTCGATTTCTTCTTTTCATATGAATATTATTTTCTTTCTCTTGCATTGTTGCTCCAGCTAGTGCTTCAAACACAAAATTTAAAAATGTGGATAGTGGACAATCATTCCTTGCACCTAATTTTCATAGCGTTGCTCTAAGTTTTTCTCTATTTTCAATAATGTTTCCTGTGTTTTTGTTTACTACTAATGATCAAAACCTAATATGGGGAGTGTAGCATGGTTTTACAACAGCTAGGGATACTTTCTTGGTGGCTTTTCTGCAGATGATTTAAGAATCTCAGCTTGTTATATTTCTTTGCTGTCTTTTTGCTTTCACAATTTTCTCTGTCCTATCTAATATACATATATATTTCTGATGTTCTTTTCTTTATCTATGATTAATACCATTTATTTATATTATCCAGTCCTTTACAAAACACAGAGAGACAGGTTCTAACTTTTAATCTTATGAAAACAATCCTTTGAATTAGTAGAAAGTTCAATCATATCTTTCTGTCCACTTTACCAGACATATGTCAATAGGTGTTCTGCTCAGAAAGTCTTCTCATACAAAAATGAGTTCAGGAGTATCCCAGAACTTTCTTCAATTCAGTGTGTTTGCTTTTATGATAAGTTTTTGATTCACCTGGACTTGATTTGTGAGCCAAGTACTGAATAAGGATCAAATTGCATTCTTCTATATGCCATAATCTAAATTGAACAATTGTTGAACAAGTTTTGTATTTTCCACTGTGGATTTATGGCTTCTTTGTCAATACAAGGAGTTCATAGATATATGAATTTATGTTTGGTCTTCAGTTCAGTTACATTGGGTATCTTGTCTGGTTTTATGCCAATACCATTTAATTTTTATTTCTATAGATCTGGGGTATGGCTTAAAGTCAGGACTAGTGATACCCCAGGAGTTCCTGTATTATTCAGGATTGATTTGCCTATCCTGGGTTTTGTTTGTTTGTTTGTTTGTTTGTTTGTTTTGTTTTCTATATAAAGCTTATAATTATATTTTCTAGCTCTATTAATAATTATGTTGGAATTTTGTTCAGAGTTACATTGACTCTGCAATTGCTTTTGGTAGAGTGCTTATTTTTAATATGATAATCATTCTGATCCATGAGTGGGGAGAGCTTTCCATCTTTTGATATCTTCTTGAATTTATGTCTTGAATAACTGGACGTTTTATCATATAAGTCTTTCACTTGCTGAGTTAGGGTTTTCCCAAGATATTTTATATTATTTGAGGCTATTTTGAAAGGTGTGTTTCTCTGATTTCTTTCTCAGTTCCTTTATCATTTGTATATATGAGGGCTACAAGTTTTTGTTAGTTAATCTTTTATACAGCTATTTTATTTTAAGTGGTTATCAGCTATAAGATTCCCCTAGTGAACATTTACAGATCACTTATATATTGTAATATATAATTTGCAAATAAAGATGCTTTAACTTCTTCTTTTCCAATTTTTATACCCTTGATCTCCTTCAGTTGTCTTATTGCTCTAGGTAAAACTTCAAGTATTAGATTGAATAGTCATGGTTAAAAATGGACACTCTTACTTTGATCTGATTTTAATAGAATTGCTTTGAATTTTTACAGATTTAAATTAGTATAGGCCATAGACTTGCTGTACATTGCCTTTTTTATGTTTAAGATATCCTTGAGTCCCTAAATTTTGTAGGATATTTATCATGAAGAGAAGTTAGATTTTATGAAAGGCAATTTTTGGTACCTAACATGATAGCAGTGTTTCTTCTTTCTGTTTGTTTATAAGGTAGATGGTCTTTATTGATTTTTGTATATTGTGTTTCTGAGAAGAAACCTAAATTTTCATAGGAAATTGTTTTCTGACATGTTTTTAATTTGGTTTGTATGAGTTTTATTGAGTAATTTTGCATGTATGCTCATGAGGGTGAATTGGTCTCTAATTCTCTTTGATGAATCTAATGGCTTGTGTATAAGAGTGACTGTAGCCTCATAAAATGAATTTGGCAATGTTCCTTTTATTCGAAAGATTAATTTAAGAAGTATTGGTTTTATTTTTAATATAGAAATCTGTTAATATCTTACACTATAACATACTAGACTTGAACCACTCTAGGTTGGGAAACCTAATGGCTGCTTCTATTTCTTTAGATATGTAAATTCTATTTAAATTGCTTAGCTGGTCATTATTTAACTTTGGTAATTGCTATCTATTGGGAAAATTATAAATTTATTAATAATAAATATATTTTCAATTTTGTATAGTACACGGTTTTAATGTATAAACTAGTGATTCTTGGAATTTCATCAATGTCTATTTTTATGACCCCATTCTATTTATAATTCAGTTATTTTAGATATTTTCTCCTCATCTTCTAGTTAGTTTGTATAATGGTTTGTCTATTCTGTTGATTTACTTAAAGAACCAACTCTTTGCTTCATTGATTATTTTGAATTGTTCTCTTTGATTCTACTCCATTGCCTATAGCACTTAATTTGTTTATTTCTTGTCATCTAATTCCTGTGAGTGTTTGTTGGGACATAAAAAGGGGAGGTCTGGGGGAGAGGGAGAAGAGAAAGAGCCACACTCCACCAGAGTTGTACCTGTTCTCTGATCAGTCAGGCGTGGGAGGGCTGATATCTACCTTCCACTCACCCCTAGTTGGGCATTGAAGACTCTGACATAGTCTTCAGGGGGTGGTGAAGGGTCAGCCCTACATGGGAACCCTGGAGGTACTTTGCTAAAGCCACTGGGGTTATGGGAGAAAGGGATGAGGGAAGAGGTTCCCAACATTGATGAGAGTGAGTGTAGTGGATCTTGACTGGAACAGAGACTCTCTAAGGTTTTAGACCTTTATTATAGAAATGCAGGGAGAAAGAGAGAGAAAGAGAGAGAGAGAGAAAGAGAGAGAAAGAGAGAAGGCTAGAGAAAAAGAGAGTAAGAAGGAGAGGGAAGAGGAGAGGAGAGAGGAGAGGAGAAGACAAAGAGAAAGGAAAGAGGAGAGAAGAGTGAGAGAAGTGAGAGGTAAGAGAACAAAGGAGTGAGAGGTAAGAGAGTGAGGTGGGGCTGAACAGCCCTTTTTATGGTCTTTACTGTGCTAGGTAACTTGGGAGGAGTTTAGCCTGAAGATCAGAAGCTTAGGCCATTGCCTACATGACTTCTAGCCATGCTTCTCTTGTGGGGGCTGTGAGAGTTGGTAACTTAGGCAGGAGCCAGAGTTACAGGAGCATGTGGGAATGCCTACTGGGTCATGTAGGTGATTATTACCCTTTGGGGTTCAGACCTCAGCTCAACTGGAGACCAGCCAATAATTCCCCACTTTGTTACTTCTACAGTGTTCAGGTGTGCTTTTAAGTTGCTAATATGAGATCTCTCCTATTTTTTATTTTGTTTAACTTTTTGTAGCAACTTAACACTATGATATTGCCTATTAATATCGCTTTTCATTGTGTTAGTTTTTGTATACTGTCTATTGCTTTTCATTGAATACTAGAAAATCTCAATTTTGTTTCCTGTATGCCACAGAAAGACGGATCTGGTTTTTTATCAATTCTGTAAGTCTCTATATTTTAGAGAATTTAGAGTATTAATTTTGAGAGAAATCAATGACCAATGTTAATGGTTCACATTGTTTTGCTGTTGTTATTGTTGCTGCTGTTGGTATGCGCGCGCGTGTGTGTGTGTGTGTGTGTGTGTGTGTGTGTGTGTGTGTGTGTGTATGTGTGTGTGCTGTGCACATTTTTGTTCTTTTGTTTTTTACTGCTGTGAGATAACTTATTATCTGTGTTTTCATCATTATACTTAACCTCCTTGGGTTAGAGATTTCCTTCTTGTAACTTTTGAAAAACTGCAACTGTGGATAAGCATTATTTAAATTTAACAGCATCATGCAATAACTTATTTTCTTCATCTATCATGATTGAAATTCTGTGGAGCATTCTGGGCTCACATATGATGTCTTTTAAAGTCTTCAGTGCCCTTGTGGCTTTTAGAAGCTTCTTCAAGAAGGCAAGTATAATCCCAATATGTCTGTCTTTATATGTTACCTTTTCTTTCTTTTTATTTATTATTATTAACCTTCTTATTTTATTTATTTTTACTAGATATTTTCATTACTTACATTTCAAATGCTATCCCCAAAATTTCCTATACCCTCCACTTGACCTGCTCCCCTACCCACCCACTCCCACTTCTTGGCACTGGCATTTCCCTGTACTGGGGCACATAAAGTTTGCAAGACCAAGGGGACTCTCTTCCCATTGATGGCCAACTAGGCCATATTCACTACATATGCATCTAGAGACACTAGCTCTGGGGGTACTGGTTAGTTCATATTGTTGTTCCACCTATAGGATTGCAGAACCATTCAGCTCCTTCAGTATTTTCCTAGCTCCTCCATTGGGGGCCCTGTGTTCCATCCTATAGATGACTGTAAGCATCCACTTCTGTATATGCCAGGCACCAGCATAGCCTCACTCGAGAAAGCTATATCAGGGTCCTTTCAGCAAAATATTACTGACATATGCAATAGTGTCTGGATTTGGTGGCTGATTATGTGATGGATTCCTGGGTGGGGTAGTCTCTGGATGATCCATCCTTTCGCCTTGGCTCAAAACTTTGTCTCTGTAACTCTTTCCATAGGTGATGTGTTCCCTATTCTAAGAAGGAATGAAGTATCCCCATTTTGGTCTTTGTTCTTCTTTATTTTCTTGTGTTTTGCAAATTGTATCTTGAGTATTCTACATTTCTGGGCGATTATCCACTTGTCAGTGAGTGCATATCAAGTGAATTCTTTTGTGATTGGGTTATCTCACTCAGGATGATATTGCAAGATACATCCATTTGCCCAAGAATTTTATAAATTCATTGTATTTAATAGCCGAGTAGTACTCAATTGTGTAAATATATTACAGTTTCTGTATCCATTCCTCTGTTGAGGGACATCGGGGTTCTTTCCAGCTTCTGGCTATTATAAATAAGGCTGCTATGAACATAGTGGAGCATGTGTCCTTATTACAAGTTGGAACATCTTCTGGGTATATACTCGGGATAGGTATTGCCAGATCTTCCTGTAGTACTATGTCCAATTTTCTGAGGAACCACCAGACTGATTTCCAGACTGGTTGTACCAGCTTGCAATCCCACCAGCAATGGAAGAGTGTTCCTCTTTCTCCACATCCTTGCCAGTGTCTCCTGTCACCTGAGTTTTTTTAATCTTAGCCATTCTGACTGGAGTGAGGTGGAATATCAAGGTTTTTTTTTTTATTTTCATTTTCCTGATAATTAAGGATGTTGAACATTTTTTCAGCTTCTCAGCCATTCAGTATTTCTCACTTGAGAATTCATTCTTTAGCTCTGTACCCCATTTTAATGGGGTTATTTGATTTTCTAGAGTACAGCTTCTTGAGCTCTTTGTATATATTGGATATAAGTCCCCTATCTGATTTAGGATTGGTCAAAATCCTTTCCCAATCTGTGGGTGGCTTTTTTTTTTTTTTTTTTTTTTTTTTTTTTTTTTTTTTTTTTTTTTTTTTTTTTTTTTTTTTTTTTTTTTTTTTTTTTTTTTTTTTTTTTTTTTTTTTTTTTTTGTCTAATTGACAGTGTCTTTTGCTTTACAGAAGCTTTGCAATTTCATGAGGTCCCATTTGTCAATTCTCGATCTTACAGCAAAAGCCATTACTCTTCTATTCAGGAATTTTTCCCCTGTTCCCATATCTTGGAGGATTTCCCCTAATTTCTCCTCTATTAATTTCAGTATCTCTGGTTTTCTGAGGAGTTCCTTGGTCCACTTAGACTTGAGGATTGTAGAAGGAGATAAGAATGGATCAGTTTATATTCTTCTATATGATAACCACCAGTTGTGCCAGCACTATTTGTTGAAAATGCTGTCTTTTTTCTACTGGATGGTCACTGTATCCCTTGTCAAAGATCAAGTGACCAAAGGTGTGTGAATTCATTTCTGGGTCTTCAATTCTATTCCATTTATCTACCTGTATGTTGCTGTACCTGTACCATGCAGTTTTTTATCACAATTATTCTGTAGTACAGCTTGAGGTCAGGCATGATGATTCCCCAAGAGGTTCTTTTATTGTTGAGAATAGTTTTTGCTATCCTAGGTTTTTTATTATTTCAGATGAATTTGCAAATTGCCCTTTGTAACTTAGTGAAGAATTGAGTTGGAATTTTGATGGTGATTGCTTTTGGCAGGATAGCCATTTTGACTATATTAACCCTACCTATCCATGAGCATGGGAGATCTGTCCATCTTCTGAGATCTAATTCAATTTCTTTCCTCAGAGATTTGAAGTTCTTATCATACAGATTTTTTCTTTCCTTAGTTAGAGTCACATCAAGGTATTTTATATTATTTGTGACTATTGTGAAGGATGTTGTTACCCTAATTTCTTTCTCAGCCCGTTTATCCTTTGTGAAGAGAAAGGTCATTGATTTGGTTGAGTTAATTTTATATCCAGCTACTGCACTAAAGTTGTTTATCAGATTTAGTCATTCTTTGGTGGAATTTTTAGGGTCACTTATATATACTATCATATCATCTGCAAATAGTGATATGTTGACTTCTTCCTTTCCAATTTTTATCCCCTTGATCTATTGTTGTCGAATTGCTCTGGCTAGGACTTCAAGTTCTATATTGAATATGTAGAGAGAAAGTAGGCAGCCTTGTCTAGTCCCTGATTTTAGTAGGATTGCTTCGAGTTTCTCTCCATTTAGTTTGATGTTGGCTACTGGTTTACTGTAGATTGCTTTTATTATGTTTAGGTATGGGCCTTGAATTCCTGATCTTTTCAAAACTTTTATCATGAATGGATGTTGGACTTTGTATAATGTTTCTCAGCATCTAACAGGATGATCATGTGGTTTTTGTCTTTGACTTTGTTTATATAGTGAACTACATTGATGTATTTCTGTATATTAAACTATCCATGCATCCCTGGGATGAAGCCTCTAGGTCATGATGGATGATCATTTGATGTGTTCTTGGATTCGGTTGGCGAGGATTTTATTGAGTATTTTTGCATCAATATTCATTAGAAATTGGTCTGAAGTTCTCTTTCTTTGTTGGATTTTTGTGTGGTTTATGTATCAGAGCCATTGTGGCTTCATAGAATGCATTGGGTATGTCCATTCTGTTTCTATTTTGTGGAATAGTTTGAGGAGAGTTGAAATTAGGTCTTCTTTGAAGCTCTGATAAAACTTTGCACTAAACCCATCTGATCCTGGGATTTTTTGTTTGTTTGTTTGTTTGTTTGGGAGACTATTGATGACTGCTTCTATTTGTTTAGGGGAAATGGGATTGTTTAGATTGTTAATCTAATCCTTATTTAACTTTGGTACATTGTATCTTTATAGGAAGTTGTCCATTTCATCCAGGTTTTCCAGTTTTGTTGAGTATAGCCATTTGTTATAGGATCTGATGATGTTTTGGATTTCCTCAGGTTCTGCTGTTATGTCTACTTTTCCATTTCTGATTTGGTTAATTAGAATACTGTCCCTGTGCCCTCTAGTGTGTCTGGCTAAGAGTTTATCTATCTTGTTGATTTTCTCAAAGAACCAGCTCCTGGTTTGGTTGATTCTTTGAGTAGTTCTTTTTGTTTCCACTTGGTTGATTTTAGTCTTGAGTTTATTTCCTGCTGTCTACTCCTCTTTGGTGAATTTGCTTCATTTAGTTCTAAAGCTTCTAGTTGTGTTTTCAGGCTCCTAGTGTGTGCTTTTTCTAGTTTCTTTTGGAGGCACTCAGGGCTATGAGTTTTTGCTTAGAACTGCCTTCATTGTGTCCCATAAGTTTGGGTATGTTGTGGCTTCATTTTCATTAAACTCTAAAATGTCTTTAATTTCTTTCTTTACTTCCTTGACCAAGTTATCATTGAGTAGAGTGTTGTTCAATTTCCACATGCATGCTGGCTTTCTATTATTTATGCTTTTATTGAAGATCAGCCTTAGTCTGTGGTGATTTGATAGGATGCAAGGGATAATTTAATTTTTTTTTTTTTATTGTTGAGGCCTATTTTTTGACCAGGTATATGATCAATTTGTAGGAGGCACCATGTGGTGCTTAGAAAAATGTATATCCTTTGGTTTTAGGATAAAATGTTCTGTAGATATCTATTAAATCCATTTGTTTCATAACTAATTTTAGTGTCCCTGTGTCTCTGTTTAATTTCTGTTTCCAGGATCTGTCCAATGGTGAGAGTGGGTTGTTGATCTCTCCCACTATTGTGTGAGGTGCAATGTGTGCTTTGAGCTTTACTAAATAGTTTCCTTAATAAATGGATACAGAAAATGTGGTACATTTACAAAACGAAGTACTACTCAGCTATTAAAAACAATAAATTTATGAAATTCTTAATCTAATGGATGGATCTGGAGGATGTCATCCTGAGTGAGGTAACCCAATCACAAAAGAACACAGATGATATGCACTCACTGATAAGTGGATATTAGCCCAGAAACTTAGAATACCAAGATACATTTAGCAAAACACATGAAACTCAAAAAGAACGAAGACCAAAGTGTGGATACTTAGTTCCTTCTTAGAATGGGGAACAAAATACCCATGGAGGGAGTTACAGAGACAAAGTTTGGACCTGAGACAGAAGAAAGGACCATCCAGAGACTGCCCCACCCAGAGATCGATCCTCTGAACAGCCACCAAAAGCAAACACTATGCATATGCCAGCCAGATTTTGCTGACAAGACCCTGATATAGCTGTCTCTTTTGAGGCTACTCTGGTGCCTGGCAAATACAGAAGTGGATGCTCACATTCATCTGTTGGGTGGAAAGCAGAGCCCCAATGGAGGAGCGAGAGAAAGTACCTAAGGAGCTGAAAGAGTCTGCAAACCTATAGGAGGAACAAGAATATGAACTAAACAGTACCTCCCAGAGTTTATATCTCTAGTTGCATATGTTGCATAGGATGTCCTAGTTGGCCATCAATGGAAGAAGAGCCCCTTGGTCTTCTGAAGATTATATGCCCCAGTACAGGGGAATGCCAGGGCCCAAAAGTGGGAGTGGGTGGATTGGGGAGCAGAGCAGGGGGAGGATACAGGGGACTTTCAGGATAGCATTTGAAATGTAAATGAACAAAATATCTAACTAAATTTTTTTTTTAAAAAGTAAAAAAAAAAAAAATTAGAACATAAAAAACAAAACAAAACAAAACAAAACAAAAAAATACCTTAGGAGAGGAAGAAACAAAAAGAAGCCAGGTGGGCTGAAGTTTACTAAGACTCTAAGGATAGATGCAAATACAGCAGGAGTTTTGCATCACTAAATAAGGGCACTCAAACTGATGTGGATCAATCAAAGTTAGAAGAAGGGATTCAGGGCACAGATTACTGACTTATATAACTTCATTATAACAAAGAAGAGTGAAGCTATTAGTTGATAAAATTTTTGTTTGGAGAACGTAGTCATCAGTAGTGAGTAGGAAAAATAGAAATGTCCAGCTCCACCAGATGATGTCTTTCTCCTTAAAAAAAAAAAGTATGTTGATATCATTAACCTACACTCTACTTTTATGTATCAGAATAATAATATATGTTATCATCAAATGAACCATGATAGTCACTGGATATCAAAGCAATACCAATTTCTAAGAATATTTTCATAAGACTATAAATGATTTTTCGATCTCAGGAGCTTGAGAACTTATGTGGGTATGGTTTATTAGTGTGCGTTTTCACACTGTCAGTCTTAATAGTTTGTAGCCTTGGCTGTAAATATGAATGAGATAATGAGTTCATTTTTCACTAATTGTGCACTTAGGCAAAGTCTCAGGAAACAAGTGTAAAGTGATACCTAACTCCAGGGTGGGGATATTTTTGGTTCTAATAAGTGCAGAAACATCTGTTCCCACATAAAACAACTGACTTTTGCTATGGAAATAAACATATACAGTGAGCATTAAAAACAATCATGGAGAGTTTGGTAGATGAGAGTTAAGTGACTTCTGCCTTTGATATAGAGTGACTTTTAAATTCATATCCCTGCAATAGCACATCTACATATCTGCACTCATAAAAGGGTGAAGACAGTGATGGGAAAGGCCTTCTGCCTAAGTTGGAAATAGACTATTTTCTTTAGCAGAGTTTGCTCTGCTTCCACCCCCCGTCCATTCTTCCTTACAATCAAAGTAAATAACTGTGACACACTGATATCAAACAAGTGACACTGTGGGAGACTTCCAATCCTTTGATTCTTATTTTCCCCTCAAATAAAAGGAAGAAGGAAGAGATAAAGAAAAGAAAAAGAAAGCAATTGACAAATCTACCTTAGTCAGAATTTTAGAAGTCAGAAGTTCACAGCCACCAAAGACTGACACAAAATAGAGAATTTAAAATGCTAGAGAAGGTTTGTGCTGTTTTCTCTCCCTGTGACCCCATCAATCTCCTCTTTTAATAAAAAATACAGTGAGTAAAATTTAGAAAAAAATACATTTATAATAAATATGTAAATTAAATCATAAATACAAAGCTAATCTCTAAAACGACAAACCCACAATGTACTACATCATCATGTGTCAATGTTATCATACTTTAAAAACATGTATGCTATTCTTTCTCAAATATTTCAGTAACTGAAAAGGGAACAATGTTTCCTGTTTGACTTCCATGCCAAAGCCATCTGAAAGAAAATATATTTAAAGGACTTATAGATGCAAAATTATAGCATCTATGAAGCAAACAAAGATTCAAATACTAGAACTAGACAAAAGATTCCCGAGAATGGATGACAGTTACAGACTGATCTTTCCATATTAAAAAAAATCAATTAATATTATATTTTAAAAGAAAAGTGTAAGATATTAATAGATGTTAAAATAACAATTGACAAAACCCAAAACCTTTTTATAATTAAAAATATGAAATTAAAAAATTTTCTGTCATTCTAGACCTAGAATATCTCTAAATATCCTAAACTTATTGCCATTTTCAAGAGCAACATACACATATATTTCTGAATTCAGGTCAAGGGAAGGGTACTGTCACAGCTCTAATTCAATCAGATGCACTGACCACAGCAAATAGGCATGGAGAAGATATATAAAGACTTCTAAGAAATAAAAGTTAGAAAGGACACAATTAAATTATTGAAAGCTCTTGCATATATTCATGTAAAATAACAGAAGATCAGAATATTCAACACACTTTTATGAAATCAGAAGAAAAGAGAAAGGAACGGAGAAGAAGGGAGAGGTGTGATATGAAGAAGTGGAGGTTTAAGTGTTTGCTATAAATAAGAACAAATTGAGACATGAAGCCAAGTTAACATTCTTTACTGATAAATGCCACCTGGAATTTATTGTGTATTTCCAAGGGAATGCAAGGGCTCTCAGATCTTCTATTAGTTTAGCTTATTTGACTGATCTTCTCTGAGTATTTGGTAATGTCATTTCTATTTTGTCCCTGAGATTCAGGAGTGAGTGACTCAGAAATTGAGTGTTTTTCTGCAGAACATTTTCTAAATAGAGATAGTAGGGATCACCAATTAAATGAGTCTCCACATTCACATTAACATTTGGCCCTAAAATGAATCTTAGACTGGGGCTACGAAAATGCTTAGTTATTAAAGTGATGGAAGATTTAAAGAACCAAATTTCATCTCATCCCTGAATCCATCTTATAATCATGTGCTGCTGATGCAGATGAAGATAGATCCCTTGGACTAAATAACCACACAGCCAAACTCTATCAGTAGGACCCTGGCTGGTGAGAGCCCCTGACTCAGAAAGCAATATGTATAATAGCAAGGAACATCATGAAGAGTTGATCTCTGGACATTGTGGACACATTACATAAAAGATAGATAGATGATAGATGATAGATGGATAGATAGATAGATAGATAGATAGATAGATAGATAGATAGATAGATAGATATAGAAGACAGATTGCTGATTGGTAGAAAATAGAAAGACAGCCAAAGCCAAGTGCTGAAGCAAAACAAAAACAACAACAAAAAAACACTCATTAATAAGTGACATCTGGAAGGATGGCGGGAAGGACACAGAAATTTCTGAGTGTCTTGCAAACTAAGTATCACATTTGAGCAAACTAGAGGACAAGAAGAGGTAAGGGGGAGTAGGATGCACTGTTTATTTATTTTTTTTTAATTTTTATTAGATACTTCCTTCATTTACATTTCAAATGTTATCCCCTTTCCTAGTTTCCTCTCTAAAAGTACCCCATAGTGGGGTAATGGGCACAGACAGTTTGGTCTCCAGTCGAGTTGAGAGATGCAACCCAGTGGTGATAATTCCCACCTACATGGGACAGGAGGTATTCCCTCATATCTCCTAGATCCCTGGTTTCTGTTGAAGTTACCACCCCCACAACCTCCACAGGAGAAGTGTGTGTCTAGAAGTCAGGTAGACATTGTCCTACGCTTCTGACCTTCAGGCTAGTTTCCTCCCAGTTACCTAGCAACACCAAGATAACAAGCCCACTATAAGAGGGGTTGATTGTCCCCTCCTTGCTCTCTTAAGCTTTCACTCTCCTTACTCTCCCTCTTTCTCTCTCTCTCTCTCTTTAAGCTTTCTTACTCTCCAGTCTTTCTTCTCTCTTTCTTCTTTTTCCCCTTCTCTCATCTTTGCCATGGCCAGTATCTTCCTCTACACCCACAGTACTACACCCTATACCCTTCCCCTGCCCTGCTCCCCAACCAACCCACTCCTACTTCCTAGCCCTGGCATTCCCCTGTACTGGGGCATACAATATTCAAATTACCAAGGGTCTCTCCTCCCATTGATAGTAAATAAACTAGGCCATCTTCTGTTCCATATGCAAGTAGAGTCACAAGTTCTAGGAGGTACTGGTTAGTTCATATTATTGTTCCTCCTATAGGTTTGCATACCCCTGTAGCTCCTTGAGTTCTTTCTCTAGCTCCAGCAAAATTTTGCTAACAGGACTCTGATATAGCTTATCTCTTGTGAGGCTATGCCAGTGCCTGGCAAATACAGAAGTGGATGCTCACAGTCATCTATTGGATGGAACACAGGGCACCCAATGAGGAAAAAGGGAAAGGACTTGCTGATGGGCAAAAACAATCCAAGAGGGCATCATGAGACACCAGAGTTTAAATAAATAAATAAATAAATAAATAAATAAATAAATAAATAAGAAAGATAAAGCCAAGGTGTAATTGGAAGCTGAAATCCTTTGGGCATTTCAGTGTTGGATGAAGTCATATCCGACAGGGATCATTAGAAATATTTGAGATATATTAAACCTTCAAGACATCTTAACAAATAAATATGCTTGCAATTAGGTTTAAATACTTGAATTACCCATCCAGTACTAAGTGGAAGGAGAAAGCCAAATCGTATAGTGTCTACTGTCTTCTTCCCATGTGTTCCGAGACATACCCAATTTCCAGAACATACACATAAATAATAAGAAATAAAGAAATGAAAAAGAAAAGGAAAGAAAAAGTATCTGCTTTATTTTTGTCCCTGCATTTCTTTTAGACAGGAGCAATTTTGGGTGGACTGTTTTATTGGGGATTTGTGTCCCCATCATCTGGGGATCCTGATTACTGGAGGTAGCCTCTTCAGGTTCCATATGCCCACTGTTTGGTATTTCAGCTAAGGTGAACCACATTGAATGAATCCCAGATCTCTGGGACTTTATACAGGTTCCCCTGACCCCTGACAGCTGCATATTCCATTCATTCTTCTGGCTCTCTGAACCTCTTTCCTGTCTTCCTACCATACCTTATCCTTATGCCATTGTTCCCGTGTTCTTTTTGGCTAATATCCACATATAAATGAGTATAAACATGCATGTCATTTGTAGTCTAGATAACCAAACTTAAGGTGCTACTTTCTGAACTCAACCTTTTGCCTGCAAAATTCATGATGTCCCTGTTTTTAATCGCTGAATAGTATTAAATTGTATAAATGAACAACATTTTTGTGTTCATTCTTCAGTTGAGGGACATCTGGATTTCTTCCATTTTTTTGGCTATTATGAATAAAGCTGATATGAACACAATGGAGCAGATGTCTTTGGGGTATGGTGGAACATCTTTTGGATATATGCCCAGGAGCAGTATAGCAACATCTTCAGGTAGAATTATTTGCAATTTTTTGAGGCACTGACAGATTAATTTCCAGTGTTTTTGTACATGTTTGAGATCCCTGAAGTAATAGGCAAGTGTTACCCTTTCTCCACACCCACTTTCCATTCTGATTGGTGTAAGATATAATTTTTGTGTCATTTTTATTTCCATTTATCTAATGTTGAATATTTCTTTATGTGCCCCTCTGCTATTTGAGATACTTCACTGAGAATTTTTCATTTATGTGTGTACCCAATTTTTAATTGGTTTATTTAAGTATTTATTTATTTGGATTCTAATGCCTTGAGTTTTTAATATATTTTGAACATTAGCCTTTTGTTGTATGTGGTTTGTGAAGATCTTTTGCAAATTTATAGGTTGCAATTTTGTCCTGTTGACAGTGTCCTTTTCTTTACAGAAGTTTTTCAGTTTCATGAGGTGCTACTTATTAATTGTTGCTCATATATTTAAACACTTAAGGAATGGAAGTATTTTAAATGAATAAGAGCTGTGAGTTTACTGGGGTAGGTGCAGCCTTGGATGAAGTATATACATGAGGATAGGCTTTGGGATTTCAAAAGCTCAAGTCAGGCCCACTGTGCCCCTCTCTTCTTCCTGCCTATAGATCAGGATATATAGCTCTCAGATTCCGTGCCTACTTTTGTGCCATCATGTTACCTACCATGAGGATAGTGGACTAAACCTATGAACTGTAAGTAAGCCTTAATGAAATGTTTTCCATTATAAGAGTTGCCTTGGCCAGAATGTCTCTTCTCAGCAATAAAACACTGACTAAGACACTTTCCAAGTGAATTCTACCAATGAAGCTAACATTTATACTTATCCTTTTCTCTTGGTAAATATGTAAATGAATGAAGGTTAGAAGATTCCCAGACATGGCTATGATTTCTTTCAGAAAGGTAAAGATATAAGAGCCTTTGAGCTTGTTGTCTTGCTTTTGCAGTTTAAATGCATAGTGATTCAGTGTGGAGTCTTGAAAGAGCCTCTGACTTCTCTGGCAGAAATAGTTTTCAGGTTGCATGTTTCAGTGCTTATCAGTCATCTACTATCTCTCCTATTTATTTGAATAAAAAGACTTGAAATGATTTCAACTCAATCTCACCTCACACTTGCCAAAGTCTCTTTTCATCAAGTTGTGGAATAAGAGTAATTCCACTACCCTGTGCAGCGGAGTAAGTGGAGCAGTCACTGGTGGCTCACAGGGATGCAGAGGTATTTTTCCTTCAGTACTAGTCTAGTCTGTCTATTTCTTCCAGATCTCTGGATCTGCATTTTATGTTAAGTGCATGGTAATTGTGAAGAATATCTGATTTTTATTTTTCTTCATTTTGCCATTATCTGTATCTTCTTTCCATAGATGATGAAGTATTCACTGGGTTCAGGGAAATGTTGCTGACTTTGGGACATATTTTTTTTTTTTCTGTTTTTATGGTACATCTTTCTGTATATAGACTAATCTTTTTAACAACTTTCCAAACACTGCTAATTTAATACCTGATAAAATGTAAAAACATTGAGCAGCAAAAATCGTCACCTATGAGTCTCACTCTGTGTAGTTAATTAATTACCTGTATTCTTCCTTTACTTCACAATTCAATCTGTTGAAGTTAGCACATAAATCTGTTTCGCCATGTGCCTCACAGCCCCAGGATCAGACCTTTTTATCCACCCCTAAGCCACTGGCAGGCTCTATATACTCCACTTAGACAAAGAAACCATGACAACCAAAAAGAATGGAGACATTGTTCATAAACTCAATAGGTTTATAGATGCTTCCCTTACAAGAATGAAGATCCTTCACTTTCACCTGATCTCAGTGTCTCTCTGAGGACATTCCTCCAGGAAATTTGTCTCCTTGTCATTTCATACAGGAGAGTTTCATCAGATTGAATTGTGAAGCTACTGTGACCTTCTGCCTTTTATATTATTGCCGTGTATCCAATCTCCAGACTTCATATTTGCACACAATTACTTCATCCACTTTATCTCCTGATCCTTCTTCAACCCCAGGTCTCAAGTTCCTAGTGGCTTCAAAACATTATTTCTCTTTGTTCAGAGCATAAGATGATCGAATATAACCTGAAATTGTTCAATTGAAATAAATATTGGATGTTATTCTAATACATGTCTTGTACTTCATATGTGAAGGCAGTGACTTTGGATTGAGTTTCTGCTAAAGCAATTTAATCATTTAACTTGTTTAAATCTACTTTTGACACAGTACTGTAGAAACCTGAATATGTGATGTATAATTTAATATTTTGTTTGAAAATATTTAATTTGGCATTAGCACCTTAATGGGAATAAAACTCTATCACATAAAAATTGGCACACCAAGAAAAATGCTTAATTAAGTTTTAATTAATTCCCTTGAGAAGAAATTATGTGAGGTAGAACTCCATTATGTTCTTGATACAAATAAGGAGGAACCTGTCTAGAGAAAAGAAACAAGTGTAATGTGGTCACTTCTGGCTTTGTTGAATCACTACTATGCCTCCTTCATATTTTAGTTAGATTATTGGTAAATCTGTGAAAAGATTATGAGAGAAATGAATTTTATACTGACAATGCCTACAAAAATAACTAAGAGAAGTATTATTTTGAATATTTCAACAAGTTAAGAATGGATAGAAGGGGCTGTAAAAGTGTCTCTTCAAAAGACTGGGGTTCACTTCTCAGCACCCACATTGAAGCTCTATGGTCTATTCCTATAGTTCCAGAGGACACAACAAGTTCACAAAGATATACAGGAAGGTAAAACACCAGTGTACCTCAAATGATAATAAATCCTCCCTCCAAAGACTGAAGTCTAGAAAGGTAATGGCATTTTTCATTATATTTATTTCAATTTACATAAACAGCTATATAAGTAGGAAAATATTTTGTGAGTACCCATGAAGGGATCCATGGCTCCAGCTGCATATGCATCAGAGTTTGGACTTATTGCATATCAATGGCAGAGAGGCCCTTGGTCCTGAGAAGGCTCAATGACCCAGTGTAGGGAAAGCCAAGACATGGAAGCAGGAGTGGGTGGGTAGGTGAGCAGGGGAGAGGGTATGGGATAGGTGGTTTTTTTAGGGGAAACCAGGAAAAGGGACAACATTTGAAATGTAAACAAAAAATGTCTAATAAAAAAAGATTTGGTGAAGCTATGAGAAAACACAAATTAAGAGATACCATAAAATGGTAATAGAAACAAACTTCTTATGTCACCAGAATTCTCTAAAATGCTTCTGTAACATGATGCATTTTTACGATTCCTGGGCATTTGCCCAAAGGACCCCAAGGCAGCAGGTCATAATATACTTTAACAATAGTCTTTATTGCAGCACTATTTCCAACAGCTTTGATGCTTAACCAAAAATGAACAGATGAGGAAGACATGGTTAACAAACACAGTAGAAATTTTTAGTTACAAAAAAGAATGAAATTATGTTGGTAGGAAAATGGATACAAATAGAGATAAACATATTATGTAAATTAAGACAGTTTCAGAAAGACAAATGTTGAATGATTTCCCTCCTAGGTGGGGCGCAAAGTTTATAGTCATCTAAAATAATGCATGTGCATATATACAGCAAAAACAAAAAGAGAATTGAAATTGTTTAGGAGAACAAAGAGAATACTTTTTGAAAGGAAACAAAAAAGGGTATAGGGGAGGTTGGAAAGAAAGGGTGTGTTTAAAACACAATATAGTCAAGTGAGAAAAGCATTTTTATAGGAGAGAATAATAATTAAAGTTTACCAGTATAATTAAATAAAATATGTATCTTTAATTTTCTTCATTGTTAATTTTTATTCTACCGTATTTGCCTTCCAGTGAGAGACTGAAGTACAATGCTGAGGATATTGAGTGCTCAGAAAATGGGATCTAGCATGACTGCACTCTGGACGACCCAAGAAGCAGCTGAATCAGATGCAGATATTTGCACCCAAACAATAGACAGAAGCAGCAAACCCCTGTTATTAAATTATGAAAGGCTGAAAGACTCTAAGAAATAGTGTGACCCTGTAGGAGGACCATCAGTCTCAATCAATCTGGACCCACAAGATCTCTCACAAACTGGACCACTAACAGGCAGCATATACCAGCTATTATGAGGCAGCCAAGACACAAACAGTGGAGAACGGCTGGGTCTGTGTTCAATCAGAGATGATGCACCTAACCGTCAAGAAACTGGAGGTCCCAGGGAGTTTAGAGGCCAAGTGGGGTGGGAAGCAGGGATATCTACGTGGAGACAGAAGGGTCGGGAGTAGGTATGGGATATGGATGGAGTGTAAATAAATAAATAAATAGATAAATAAATAAATAAATAAATAAATAGAAATTTTAAAGAAAAAGTGCATGGCACTCAGAATGCCTGGATCCAAGTACAGAGGTCATTTCATTGATTTTCAGGTGAGTCACATAGAAAAAAAACTACATCTTGCATGGAAACCTTGGAAATAGAATGCCAGCCAGTAATACTTCCTCTTAAATTCTGTAATAGAAGGGTGAACAAAATACCCATGAAGGAGTTACAGGGTTAAAGAATGTAGTAGAGACTGAAAGAATGACCATCCTTAAAATGCCCTACCTGGGGATCCATTCCATATTCAACCACCAAAGCGAGATAAAATTGTGAATGCCAACAAGAGCTTGTTTACAGGAGCCTGATATAGCTGTCTCCTGAAAGGCACTGCCAGTGCCTGACAAATATAGAAGTGGATGCTCACAGCCATCTATTGGATGGAGCACAGGCTCCCAATGAAGGAGCTAGAGAAAGTACTCAAGGAGCTGAAGGGGTTTGCACCGCATAGAAAGAACAACAATATGAACTAACAAGTAACCCCAGAGCTTCCTGGGACTAAACTACCAACCAAAGAAAAGACATGGTGGGACTCATGGCTCTAGCTGCATCTTTGCAGAGGTTGGCCTAGTCAGTCAACAGTGGGAGGAGAGACTCTTGGTCCTGTGAAGATTGTATACCCCAGTATAGGGGGAATGCCAGTATAGTGGGAATGGGTGGGTTGGTGAGCAGGTGGAGGGGGGGAGGATATAGGTGATTTTCTCAGTGGAAACCAGGAAAGGGGATAACATTTGAAATGTAAATAAAGAAAATATCTAAAAAAAAAAGAATTACAGGAAAACATAACCAATCAATTGAAGGAATCATACAAAACCACCCAGGATCTAAAAATGGAAATAGAAACAATAAAGAAATCACAAAGGGAGACAACCCCCTGGAGAGAGAAATCCTAGGGAAGAGATCAAGAGTCATAGACACAAGCATCACCAATAGAATACAAGAATTAGGAGAGAGAATCTCAGTTGCAGAAGATATCATAGAAAATATTGACACAACAGTCAAAGAAAATGCAAAGTGCAACAAGCTCCTACCCCCAAACATCCAGAAAATCCAAGATGCAAAGAGAAGATGAAACCTACAGGTAATAGGTATTGAACAGAGTGAAGCTTTCCAACTTAAAGAGCCAGAAAATATCTTCAACAAAATTGTAGAAGAAAACTTCCCTAACATAAAGAAAAAGATGCCCATAAACATACAAGAAGCCTACAGAACTCCAAATAGACTGCACCAGAAAAGAAATTCGTTCTGCAACATAACAGTCAAAACACCAAATGCACAAAACAAAGAAAAAATATTAAAAGAAATAAAGGAATAAGGTCAAGTAACATATAAAGGCAGACCTATCATGATTATACTAGACTTCTCACCAGTCTTCTATAAAAGCCAGAAGATCCTGGGTAGATGTCATACAGACCCTGAAAGGGCACAAATGTCAGCCTGGGTTATTATACTGATTTTTCTGAAATATTCATGCAAATCAGCCTCAAAAGGGATAGCCCAAATGATAGATCACACAGAGACTGGATAATATTGAGATTGGACATGAAACGTTACAGCTAGCTTTCTTTTTATGTGATAATTTTTCTAATTTTCTTTCAGGGCACAAAACAGGAATTTGTTGCCCCAATTCAGTATGAAGCAATTATCAGATTATTGTTCAAGTCCTTTAAGTTGGGTGAGATAGTTTTGGTCATTTTATGAGTTACAGATAGATATACTGTTGATTTAGAGGATAACTATTGTCTTTGTCAGGAAAAAAACAACATTTAAATGAGAGATTTCTCTCTGTTTAATAATGGAGAAAATATAAGAAAATAAAATAATAACAAAATGAAAGAAATTAATAAAAATATCTAATATCTAATAGTTTTACTTTAACATAGATTAAAATATATTGATAGAAATTTAAAATTGTTTTGTTTAACTGTTGTTTAGTGATTGAAATTTAAGGTTGCTATGATGAACAATTTTAATGATAGACACTGATGGTTGTTTTGTTTGATTATTGTCTTGACGGAAATTAAAATTTTTTTGTTTGATCATTGTTTGATTGCACATAAGTAACTTATTTAGAATACAGTTTAACGTTCTATTATTATGGCTTCTATGCTTATTTCTATTGTGTGTAGAGTGTTAGAAAAAGACGCTTTTTTTTTTTTAAACAGATGGGGGATATGAAGTGGAAATTCTGACTTCTTTAACAACTCAGTGGCATAAGATGAATTTTTCTAGAACATGTCTTGGAGAAGGACATGTAATGCTATGCTATAACATGTAATGTTATAGCCACTTGAGAGGGCATGTGGTGTTTAGAAAGAACTGCACAAACAATGGTGCTAAGTTCTGCATTGTTACACTGTGCAGCCATTTGCTTCTTCATTGGTCTTTGCTTCTCTTCACTGGTGTTCACTTTACAGACAGAAACACACCAAAGATCTTCTTATTGTTTTCCAGCTAATTCTGGACACTTTGGCTGACCCATAGTCACTTGGCAGAGCCTTGCTATTTGTGTTAGATTGAGTCACAGGTACTGATTTGAGTATGGTGTTTGCTATTGGTCTGGACTGCTGGTTTCTAAAATGAAGAGTAGAATTGCCCAAACATACTACTTCTAAGCAGGTACACACATCTCTTTTCCTTTTAACATTTTGTTTCTCCTCTATCCCTAGTACTTGGCCTAGAAAGTGGATTGAAACTTATAAGAACCCTAAATAAAGAAGTTTTGGGAAAAAATCTAAGCCTACAGATCAATAACCTAAGGAGAACCACTAAAAATGAGGACATTAAAGTAATGATAAAAATCCTTTTGACTAAAATCTCTCGGGCACACATGTATTCACACCAGAATACTATAGGACTCTGGAAAAGGATTTAAGGCCAATGTTTTTTTAAAACATTTTTTTTAAAATAAAAATGAGTGCTTACAAATTCCTCTATATAGATAGTACTATTCTAATACAAATACAAAACAAAACAAAACAATAACAACAACAACAACTATAACAAACAGGTAAAGAAGAAAGCAGTAACACAGATATATGGCAATATTCTTGGTTAATATCAACACAAAAATCTTCAGACTAAATATGTCAGGTACACATATTCTAATGGAATAAATCATGTATACATCAAAACATTTACCATGGAAACTTAAGTTGGTTGTATTTATTTATTTATGTCAAAAATGCACAGATGGTTTAATATGTATTCAATAGTCTCAATTATTTTTGACTTAAACACAAAATCAAAAATATAACCCCAATTGAATTTAAAAAATGCCTTCAACAAAATTCAGAATAATTCTATGTAAAACATCCGTGTAAACTCGCGGTTACATATACTAATGGATATATATATATATATATATATATATATATATATATATATATATGACAAAAATCATGAAAAAATTAACCCAAATTGGAAATAAATGCTATTCTATTAAAATCAGGAGCAAGACTAGATTGTCTACTATATGAAATGAATAGGACCCCATAGATAGTGGTAGACAAGCACTGAGCATATATATAAGGAAAGTAAAAAGGAACCACAGTGGAAAGAATATAAAGGATAATAACAAGATAGTCATTGTTATGATTTGTATATGCTTGGCCCAGGAGTGGCACTATTAGGACGTGTGGCCTTGTTGGAGTAGTTGTGTCATGTAAGTGTGGGCTTAAGACTTTCACCCTAGCTGCCTGGAAGTCAGTATTATGCTAGCAGACTTCAAATAAAGATATAGACCTCTCAGCACCTTATGGATCATGCCTGCCTGAGTTCCTGCTTTGATGATACTAGACTGAACCTCTGAACCAGTAAGCCAGGCTCAATTAATTGCTGTCCTTTATAAGACATGTTGACCTTTATTAGGTCATGGTGTCTGTTCACGTCAGTAAAATCTTAACTAGGACAGAAGTTGTTACCAGGAGTGTGGTATTGCTGTGACTTGCCTGACTATGGTTTTGTTTAGAAAAATGTATATTTGGGGACTTTGGATACAGAAAGCAGTGGAATGTGTTAAATTGAGCTTAATGGGTCATCCTAGTAGGAATATGAAAGACTATGTTGGTGGGAATAATTTGAACTGTTCTGACCTGCCCTGAGAGGTTTCAGAGGAGAATAATTTCAGAATGTGGCATAAAGACTGTTTTTGTAGTATTTTGATGAAGAATGTGGCTGCTTTTTGCCCTTGTCTGAAGAGTCTACCAGAGGTTAGGGTAAACAAAAAAATATTAAATATATTGACAAAGGAAATCTCAAAAAACCCAACAGAGACTTCATTCTCTGGTTAAGTCTCATGAAGAGCATTTTGAACAAGCATAGTAAGCTCAGAAAGGAAAAAAATATATAAAATATATGGTTCGAGCATTAAAGGGACAACAGGAAGTGAAATGAAGCTGAGTCATGTGTTCTAGGAGATAAGAGATTATGGGAATAATGACCTTGTGGCAAAATTCCACCCAGATAAATTTAGGTTTGGACGTGGTAGTATGTGTTTAATCTCAGGAAGCAAATACAAGATCTCTGAGTTAAGGACCAGTCTAGAAAGGAGCAAATTCTATATAAAGAAAAGATTAAATTCAGTTTTGGTGACCCACACCTTTAATCTTGGTGCTTATGAGATAGGCATTTTAGATCTCTGAGTTCAGTCAGACTACAGAGCAATTTCCAGGCCAGCAAAGTTTAGGCAGTGAATTAGTTGGAAAGCAGAAAGCTGGTGATAAAGTCAAACAAGGGGTCATATTCCAGCTCCTGCAAGCAGCATAATTCAGCAGCTTTGGCCATGTGATTCTGGCTTAGAGTGGAAAATGGAAGTGAATACTGGAACAATTGATTCTGGTTAGCTGAGGCTAAGAAATTAGATTACGAATAAATGTGATTAAGAATAGACCAGCATTACTTAGATGAAATTTTCTGGAAAGTGTTTTCTGAGAGCACAAAGAAGCTGTGTTCCAGAGATTGCCAAGGTTTTATCCCATGATGCAGCTGTACTTGGTAATATGTAAGAGTCACCCAGGTGGTACTGGTTTTGAAGGCATGAAGGGTTCATGAAGAGCAGCACAGTCTTGGGACTGTGAAAGGCCATGGAAGACCATTGGTAAAGATGTAGCCTCAGTTGCAGTTGATGGCCCAGGACTGAGGGGGTCATGCTAAGGCGTTGAGACAGGGAACCAGGAAGAGAGCCTATTAGAAGCTATTGGTGAAGCCTAGTTTCAGCAGAAGATCCCAGTACCATTGGAGGACCACCAAGAACAGCAGCAGCAGTGGAGTGGATAAGCCTGAGCTTAGAGTGCTACAGAGAGAAGTGAGGCCAGCCCTTTAATAGAGCCAAAGAGATCCTATGTGGATCTCAGACATTGAAACAAGAAGCTATAAAATTGAGGTTACCTTGGACATTCCAATATGTTTGAGATACCAGAGCTGTGGGCTATCTTCTGAGAAAGCTGCTACCAAGGCATGGCACCAGCACAAGAGAAAGGAGTTTGTTGCAGTCAACAGATATGAAAAGAAGTTGGATATCTGAAGACTGCTTTAACATCAGATATGGAGATGCAGAGTTTGGAGTTTGCCCAGCTGGTTTCCTGTCTTGCTTTGGGATTACAGTTAAGTGATTGAATAAATCTCAGAAGAGACTTTGAATATTGGACTTTTAACATAGTTGAGACTGCTATAGACTATGGGGACTTTGAAAGTTGGATTAATAGTATTCTGCATTATGCTATGTGTAGGTATGGCCCTTATAGACTCATATGTCTAGACAAGCCTATAAGGGCCAGGGAGTGGAATGTGGTTCATATAAGATTGGCCCAGGGAGTAACACTATTAGGAGGTGTGGACTTGTTGGAGTAGGTGTGTCACTGTGGTTGTGGAGTTAAAACTTTCACCCTAGCTGCCTGGAAGTCAGTATTATGCTAGCAGCCTTCAGATGAAGATGTAGATCTCTCAGCTCCTTCTGAACCATGCCTGCCTGGATGCTGCCATATTTGTACATTGATGATAACTGACCAACCTCTGAACCTGTAAACCAACCCCAATTAAATGTCCTTTATAAGACTTGCCTTGGTCATAGTGTCTGATTACAGCAGTAGGACCCTAACTAAACAGAGGGAAAAATAACAAATGCAGTACTGGGTTTTGAGGGGATTGGTGAGGGTGGTCATTAATGAGAGGAAAAAAAGTTTAAAAGGGATACATAGCAATATAGATGGCTGAAAGGGACAAAAGGAACTGTACTGTCTCATATTTACATAAAATTTATGTATAATACATATAAAAATAGAGTATTTAGCTTAAATTATGTTATGCAAATTGAAGTGATATTGCTTTCCTCAGGACTATCAACAAGTCTTAAATTTGGCTCTTAAAATAATATAGGCCATTGCTATTGTTTTGGGTTACGTCCCAGAGGTTGAATGCAATCCATATTTCTGAGGATACCACACACTTTAGGCAGAGGAGTATGGAAAATAAGGAGGATCTTCTTGGGATGCCTGCCTGATTCTGTCAAGCTTTCGTACATGAAGAAGTTATATAAGCTGGCACAGGAGTTAAGCAATCAATAGTACTATTCAGATATGAGGGATATGGACCAAAACAATGACCAGCATTCCAAGATATTGCCAGAGGTACAGTCTTGACATTTGTAACCTGGTAGTAACCAGCAGCTTTCTTAATGTTTATAACCTCTCAACAGGAAACTCAGCCAAATGCCAATGGTTACTAAGATCATGGACCTTACAGGATAATCTACTATTGACACTATAATAAACAAATACTTATCTTCATACCCACAGAAAAGTGTAGCTCTATGACCACCCATTCAAACAGGTACTATTTGTTGGAAAATAGATAATTACCCAAATCCACAGTTATTTAAAATTCAGAGAATAACTGACTCTGACTGCCCTGCCACAGCTGCTAGAACAACATTCCCTTATATATAAGCTTTGGAATTTTTCTGATTAGAGGGCATAAGAATTTAAGAGCAAAAGGAAAAGGAACTTTGCCATGAGATTGTTTCTCCTAGAAATAAGAGGTACACTATACACAGGAAATCTCAAAAATATGGATATCTAAACAAAAATTAAATACTAGTAGGCATGTTAACATAGAACCTGAAAATCGCATGTGGCTCCACTCCTCACAAATAACTTCAGACAATTAAGGACTTCTGGGAGAGGGAAAGTGTTAAGCCTACTATTTAGTTACCACATATCATGTACACAATTTCAAAACATCTACATACAAGCAACACTAAATAAACTCAGTAGTTTGTATTTATGTACTCATGTGTAAGTGTGTGTATGTTTGAGGTGGAGAGAGAAAGAGAATGAAAGAAAGTTATATAGAGAGAACTATAACTAAAAAAGAAGAGGCCATGTTGTTATGTGGAAATGGATGAAATGACCTGTGAGTGAAAAGGAGAAATTATACAATGGTTAAAAAAAAAGAAAGAAAACAAAAAGAAAAGAAAAGAAAAAAAGGAGGAACTTTTACATAGAAAATTTCTCCAAAATGACTTCCTAGTTCAGCTGTTTATGGACTTTCGTGGCCAAGCCTATTTTTTGAACATACTGAATTTTCATGTGATTATTGCCTTGATCCTATAAGTAAGAAATATTTAGAATCTACAACAGGAAAGCACTCATAATTGAATCTTCTAAATTTCTAAGCCTTGCATTCGACAACTAAATATGATATTGCCAAATAACTCCTCATGTCTTTAAGATGACTAATGTGTTTTCAATGAAACTGCCCCACAGTCTCATGTATTTAAACACCTGGTCTCCAGATGTTGTTATTGTTACAAGATGTTGTGTCTCCTTTGGGAAATGGGGTATAGCTAGAAGAAGTGGTTTTATTGCTTTTAAAGTTATAGAATAAATTTTATAACCCAGGCCGATTTTTAATTGTTGTTTGTATCTTGAATGCAGATGGCAAATGGTCTGAGGATTGAAGAGATTGAAAATACCTAGTTTTGTATTTGAATATGAAATAACCCCTATAGGCTCATAATTAATTTCATATCATCCCATTTTTTCAAATCTTGCTATCATTTTCTTTGATGTTAGGATATTTTACAGAAAATAATCACCAATGTTTTTATGAGGTATCCTTCCCTTATGTCTAGGTATGCCAGTGCCATTCAGGTTTGTTACTACGGTTCTAACATATGTTGAGGTTCAGTTATTGATGCTTCCCACATTGGTTTATTTTCACAGAATGGAATTTGTAGGGTACTTCTTGTTCTATATCCATAATTTTACATTAATTCATCACTATAGCTGTTGAGGTCATGCCATCATTAAGTGCCTTTTTCAAGTACCTTGGTCAGTTCATTAAAACTTCACTATAGAAGTGTTTGACCTCTTGATTCCAATTCTCTCTAGTTAGTTTTGTTTTGTTTTTGTTGTTTGTATGCTTTTTATGCAATTGTGACATAGAATTCTTGTTAATTTTTTTTTCCTCAGGGAGGTTTTTTAATGTATAAAAACTCCTTGCTGTTCAAATATTCATTGTATTTTATATGTATTTGATGTGTCTGTGCATATTTGTGTAGACACATGGGAGTTATACTTACACAGGACAGAAGAGAATGTTGGATCCTTGAAATGGTTGTGAATTTTTGTGTGCTGATATACATCCTGGAAAGTACTGATCAGGTCTGAGTATGTTCTTGTTGAATTAGATTTTTAATTAATAAAATCAGGGCTGTGAGCTCACTACCTACCTCAAAGCATTACTTTCCCAAATGAAATACACACATACACTTTTTATATTTTGATAAGCCTTAAGCAGCACAATAGCTGGGCAAATGTCTAACCTCCATGTGGTCAACCCACCCCGTCCACCCCAGTTGATAATCTTGAGTTAATATTTACTAAATTCTATATTCTATCTCAGCTGCCCTAAACCCNCATCCCACAATCAGTCACCAAACATAGACACTATAGCATATGCCAGCAAGATGGTGCTGAAAGGGCCCGGATATAGCGGTCTCGGGGGAAAATATACCAATGCCTGGCAAACATGGAGGTGGAAGCTCACGGTCAGCTATTAGATGGAACACAGGGTTCCCAAGGAAGAAGGAGCTAGAGAAAGTACCCAAGGAGCTGAGGGGTCTTCAACCCTATAGGTGGAAGAATAACCATGAACTAACTAGTACCCCCTGGGCTCGTGTCTCTAGCTGCATATATAGAAGAGGATGGCCTAGTTGGCCATCAATCGGAAGAGAGGCCCCTTGGTTATGCAGACTTTATATGCCCCAATACAGGGGAACGCCGGGGCCAAGGGGTGGGAGAGGGTGGGTAGGGGAGCAGGGCAGGGAGGGGGGGAGGATATAGGGAACTTTCTGGATAACACTTGAAATGTAAATGAAGAAAATATCTAATAAAATTTGAAAAAAAAAGATAAAAAAGTTAAAAAAAATGATCATATTATCATTCGATATTCTTAATTCTGTTTGTGTCCATGGTTTCTGCTTCTCTTACCTCTGGCAAAATGACTGTTTTGTAGTGGGTACTGGTCACTATAGGGATGTATAACTATTCAAAATACTTTAAGAGGGTGACTTTCAGGACTCAGATATAGAAGATTAGGCTGCATTAGCTTTCTCCCTTCTGAGTCTAAGGGAACATGGCATAAACAGGGACAAATAGCATTTTACAGCTGGAGAATGTGGAGGAGAACTATGAAATAATTTCTTCTGGAAATAACATATACGTTGCACATCCTATCTCACATAGGTTGTGGTGGCCTGCCAATATCAAGCAAGTCAAAAGTCTAACATGAGTGGGATCTCACTACCCCACTTATAAAGAATAGCTATTAGCAGATGGTGGCTGTTGAAGGAGAGAGATTCACATTACTTTGGGAACGTAACTATTGGAAGGGTCTTGATGTTCCAGTGTATAGCAACTTAGGAATGATTAGCAAGAAATTAACTCAGTGGGAACAATCATAACTATTTTTCTATCCAGGGTCTCTCTGAGGCTGGTCCACGCAGGAGAGGCACAGGCTGAAGAAGCAACAGAACTTCTTAGACAGGGTCTCTTCTGGCCTTCATCCTCAGCTCGGAAGCAGAGCTGAGCCCTAGACCTCTGTGCACCTTCCCTGCCAGAAGAGATTTGGCCTCCAGAGAGTACTCTGACCCCAAGACTCATATGAAATCTCCATTTTCTTTCTTTTTTAAAAAGTTATTTTATTAGATATTTTCTTCATTTACATTCCAAATGCTCTCCTCAAAGCCCCCTATTCCACCCCCACCCTGCTACCCAACCCACCCACTCCTGCTTCCTGGCCTTGGCATTCCCCTGTACTGGGGCATATGATCTTTGCAAGACCAAGGTCCTCTCTTGGGGGTCTCTCTGAGGCTGGTCTGAACAGGAGAGTTGCAGGCCGCAGAAACAACAGATCTTCTTGGGCAGGGTCCCTTCTGGCCTTCATCCTCATCCAGGAGGCAGAGTTGAACCTCAGAATTCTGTGAACCTTCTAAACCAGAGGAGAGCTTGCCTAAAGGGAGTGCTCTGAGCCTGGGACTCAGGAGATAGCTTGTCCCTGGGAGTACTGACAGAGACTAACAGACTCATAGGAGGAACAAGCTCCAGCCAGAGACAGCTAGAACATCTAATGCCAGAGAATATCAGATGGTGAAAGACAAATGTAAGAATCTTACCAACAGAAACCAAGACTGCTCAGCATCATAAGAATGCAGTATTCCCACCACAGCAAGTCCTATATACCCCAACACACCCCAAAAGAAAGATTCAGATGTGAAATCATATCTCATGATGCTGGTAGAGGATTTTAAGAAGGTCATGAATAACACACTTAAAGGAATACAGAAGAACACAACTAAACAGGTAGAACCCCTTAAAGTGGAAAGAGAAAAGTCCCTTAAAGAATTACAGGAAAACACAATGAATCAGGTGCAGGAATTGAACAACAGCATCCAAGATACAAAAATGGAAGTAGAAACAATAAAGAAAATCCAAAGGGAGACAACTCTGGAGATAGAAATCCAAGGAAAGAAATCAGGAACCATAGACGCTGGATTCACCAACAGAATACAAGAGATGGAAGAGAGAATCTCAGGGGCAGAAGATTCCATAGAAAACATGGACATAACAATCAAAATAAATACAAAATGCAAAAAGATCCTAACTCAAAACATCCAGGAAATCTAGGACACAATGAGAAGACCAAACCTAAGAATAATAGTTGTAGATGAGAATGAAGATTTTCAACTTAAAGGGGCAGACAATATCTTCGACAAAATTATAGAAGAAAACTTCCCTAACCTAAAGAAAGAGATGCCCATGAACATACAAGAAGCCTACAGAACTCCAAAGAGACTGGACCAGAAAAAAAATTTCTCCTGACACATAATAATTAGAACAACAAATGCATGCACTAAATGGAGTACTACTCAGGTATTAAAAAAATGAATTTATGAAATTCTTAGGCAAGTGGATGAATTTGCAGGATATCATCCTGAGTGAGGTAACCCAATCACAATAGAACATATATGATATCCACTCACTGATTCATGGATATTAGCCCAGAAACTTAGAACACCGAAGGTAAAATTCACAAAAGTCATGAAACTCAAGAAGAAGGAAGACCAAAGTGTGGATACTTCATTCCTTCTTAGAAGGAGGAACAAAATACACATGGAAGGAGTCACAGAGACAAAGTTCAGAGGTGAGACTCAAGGAAGGACCATTTAGAGACTGCCTTACCTGGGGATCCTGCCCATAAACAACCACCAATCCCAGACTCTATTGCATATACCAACAAGATTTCGCTGACGGGACCCTGATATAGCTGTCTCTTGTGAGGCTATGCCAGTGCCCAGCAAATACAGAAGTGGATGTTCACAGTCATCTATTGGATGGAACACAGGGTCCCCAATGAAGGAGCTAAAGAAAGTACCTAAGGAGATGAAGGTGTCTGCAGCCTTATAGGAGAAACAACAATATTAACTAACCGGTACCCCTAGAGGTTGTGTCTCTATCTGCATATGTTGCAGAGGATGGCCTAGTCATCCATCAGTGGGAGGAGAGGCCCTTGGTCTTGCAAAGATTCTAGGCCCCAGTATAGGGGAATGCCAAGGCCAGAAATTTGGAGTGGGTAGGTTGGGAGCAGGGGAATGGGGGAGGGTATCGGGTATTCTTGGAGGGTAAACTAGGAAAGGGGATAACATTTGAAATAGAAATGAAGAAAACATCTAATTAAAAATTGAAGAGACCCAGGCATGGTGGCGCACATCTTTAATCCCAGCACTTGGGAGGCAGAGGCAGGCGGATTTCTGAGTTCGAGGCCAGCCTGGTCTACAGAGTGAGTTCCAGGATAGCCAGGGCTACACAGAGAAACCCTGTCTCGAAAAACCAAAAAAAAAAAAAAAAAAAAAAAAAAAAAAAAAAAAAAAAAAAAAAAAAAAAAAAAAAAAAAAA
>CACVCL010020372.1:0-85288 GCA_902729485.2 Mus minutoides | reverse complement strand
GTCTTTTCTTCTTTTTTTCTTTTATAACTGCAATTATGAACTATTTAGGACTACAATTAGGACCTTTAAAGATTGTTCATGCTCAGCTATCCTCACCTTTTTTCTGTTTAGTGCTGATGGGGCCCTCGGTGTGAGCATCAGTGCACCAGGAGGTGCTATTGCTTCTGTGCCTAACTGGACATTGAGGGGGACTCAGCTAATGAATGGGACATCAATGTCTTCCCCCAATGCCTGTGGTGGCATTGCCCTGGTGCTTTCAGGTAAGGATATTACATACTATTCTCTTTATTGTAGGCTATACTTTCTGAAGTTCTCATGATAAGTGTGTATAGAATAGAAATGTCCTGGACACAAAATAAGATGTAAAGTAGAAAATGATTAATCTTTTGAGTGTGTATTCAATCATCCAGGAAATAAAATCTATTGACTACTATTAATGATTATCAAGTAATATCTTAGTTCTGGAGCTAGATCATTGGATAGAGCATCAAAACTACTTTGATGATACAGAATTTGTTGCAAAAAGCAGAGTATAAACAAATGATACATTACATGATACTACATTATGATACAAATGATACTACATGAGCAGGTGTTGACCGCTGTGCAGTATTAAATAGGGTGCCACCAGGTCACTTAGAACTTGGACTTCTGCCTCAAGCCTGTCCTCTTCAAGTCTTACCTCCCACCTGCCTCTTCTGGTTCACTCCTTTTCTGACTCCTCTGCCCAGTATGGATGAGTCGCACTGGGGGTAGTCTGCCTCCATTCCCAGTTGGTAATCACCTGACAGTGAGTCAGACTCCAGGACAGATCCTAGTCTCTACTCACTTTTACTCCTTCAAACTCACCCAATAGTTATATGACCCGAGGTCATACGTCTCTCTGAATATTCAGCTCTCTTGCTGGCAAATCCTTTCTGCCGTGTTTCAGATTTGAAAACTCATACATTCTACAAGAATCAGCTCGTCTACCAGTTGTTCCTAATGGACTTTGATCTTTTCAGGATTCTTATGGAGGTGATTATAGCCATCCTTGGTTTGCATCATGGAGTATTCCTTTTTTTTGGCATATTACAATATATTACTGGTAACATATTTGAAGGATTTGAGAACAAAATTAGTATAGTTTTCATCCATTAACAGTGGATATATATTGGCAATAGCCTTCTGTGTTTGAAATCTGCCTATACACTGTAATCACATGGTACTTAGTCATTGAAGATTCTGGTCTGCCGTGAAATGCGTCAGGTGTTTTTGATTGGTTTTAGTTCCACTGGCAATTATACAATATAATTGAGTTGAAAATTGCTGTCACCAACTATAGTGCTGAATCTATGAAATTTTAAAGAAAATGCCCCTAAGATGCCTGCTTGGTACATCCGTGTCATATCTACATAGCATGGATTGATGTGATTGCAGCTTGGCATGCAATTAATTTTTTTCTTAAAGTACTTGTGTGATGCAAGCAGTTTAAACCAACTGTTTAATTTTTAAGAAAACATTTAGAAGGGAATGTTAAAAGAAGACAGCAGAAGAGCATACATGTTAACATCTTGGTGAAGGGAGAGTGTTTCAACTAGTGAGCTCATTAACATTAGTTTCTTAGGGGTTTGTTTGTTTGTTTTTAGGGCTGAAAGCAAATAATGTTGACTATACTGTACACTCAGTCAGAAGAGCTCTAGAAAATACTGCAATAAAATCTGACAATATAGAAGTATTTGCCCAAGGACATGGAATTATTCAGGTACTGTTGTCTGTGTACTAAAATATCTAGAAAGCATTGAGATAATGTTGTAAATCTTGCTCTGTAATGGTGATTCAGCAGTCTAAACTCTAGATGTGGCCATTATAGAACTATAATCAAAAAGGGCACAAAGGCTCTTTGTAGGTAAAAGAGATTAACTGCATTTAAGTAAAAGAAACATTTGGGGTGTGTAGAGATTAGAAAGTCAAAGTGTTAAAAGTAAGCATTGGTTTGGTCGGACAAAGTTACTGAGTGATCTTAGATCCTGTGAGAATAACTGTGAATGCAGACTGAAGTAGATAATCATCAGAATGTTGTTGTTTTTTTTTTTAAGCCTAAATTTACCTCTTTTCTCTTCTCTTCTCTTCTCTTCTCTTCTCTTCTCTTCTCTTCTCTTCTCTTCTCTTCTCTTCTCTTCTCTTCTCTTCTCTTCTCCTTTCTCTTTCGCTCCCCCCTTCCCCCTTTGGGTTTTGTTGGGTTTTTTTTTGGCTTTTCGAGACAAGTTTCTTTGTAGTCCTGGCTTTCCTGGAACTAGCTTTGTAGACCAGGCTGGCTTCAAAGCATAGAGATCTCCCTGTCTCCCACATGCTGGGATTAAAGGCATGGGCTACCACTGCCCAGCTGGTTTGCCATCTTAACTGTGTTATTGATTTATTTTAGAGAAATGAATATAGAAATTAGCTTTGCTACAGCAGAAATTTAATTGATGTATAATTTGTTTTAATTTAATTTTATTTGTAATTCATTTTCTACACTCCATATTCCATTCCCTGCCCCTCCCCTACCACTCTCCAACTGCTCCACATCCCACACCTCCTTCTGACCTCTAAACTCCCTGGGGCCTCCGGTCTCTTGAGGATTAGGTTCATCATCTCTGAATGAACACAGACCTGGCAGTCCTCTACTGTATGTGTGTTGGGGGGCCTCGTATCAGCTGGTATATGCAGTCTGGTGGTCCAGTGTTTGAAAGATCTCGGGGGTCCAGATTAATTAAGACTGGTGCATAATTTGTAATAAAATATTTTCTTTACCTAGCCATTTACATGCTACCATTTATATTCTTTTAGGTTGACAAAGCTTATGACTACCTCATTCAAAATACATCATTTGCTAACAGATTAGGTTTTACAGTTACTGTTGGAAATAACCGTGGTATCTACCTCCGAGATCCTGTTCAGGTGGCTGCTCCTTCAGATCATGGTGTTGGCATTGAGCCTGTATTTCCAGAGAACACAGGTAAGTACTAGGGTGGCAGTAAGCAGAAGCATTCGTATTTGTGGCTTAAATGAATGGTAAATAAAAGAAGAGTGCTGCTTTGCTTGTCTAATGTTCTAAAGTAATGTTTATCCACCTTCCTAATACTATTATCCACCTTCCTAATACTGTTACCCTTTAATACAGCTCCTCCTGTTGTGGTGACTCCCAACTATAAAATTATGACTATAATTTTGTTAGTTATGAATTATAATGTAAATATCTGTGTTTTCTGATGGTCTTAGGCAGTCAATGTGAAAGATTTGTCATGTCCTAAACCATTCACTGTTCTTAGGAGAAAATATAAATTAACAAGTGATTATTTTAAAACTTAATAGATTTGGTGGAAAATATTTATTAGCAACCCCAGTACCATGGCAGTTCAATCAGGATTTTGACGATGAAGGAAAAGAGTGGGCCCCGGCCTTCAGTGGCTCATAATTTATTAAGCCTGTAATAAATTATAGCTTAATTTTCTGTCCATATCTCATTCCTTGGAAAGAAGACAGAGCTTTAGGTGAGTGTGGGAAGTAAACAGAGCTGTGGGGATGTGAGGAACTGTTTTTACCTGGCAGTTTATTTTAGTCAGCTGATTGATCTCTATGTGCAGTGACACAAAAGATCCACTAAACTGTTTTTAAGGCTTTGCAGTGATGGATGAAAATATGTGTGAATCACAGAAAGATTCTGCATTTTTATTTGTTATAATTTGGGTATCCTGCCTAATGTATTATACAGTTGACCAAACTTAGTTTTTCTTGATAAAACATAGAACTTGCCAGGAAAAAGAGGAAATGCTAAGTTTAATTTTTGACTTTTTTTTTTTTAATGCCAGAAAACTCTGAAAAAATATCCTTTCAGCTTCATTTAGCTTTAACTTCAAATTCATCTTGGGTTCAATGTCCCAGCCATTTGGAACTCATGAATCAGTGCCGGCACATAAACATACGTGTGGACCCCAGGGGCTTAAGAGAAGGGTTACATTATACAGAGGTATTGTAACATCTATTGTTTTTCTTTTCTCTTTGAAATGTTTGAAAAGGTAAAAGTAAACAATCTCTGATGTGTTTTCTTCATTAAAAATACAACCTTTTCACTTGCTAGATTTTCTAACTTTTAGGCTGGGTGAGATAGAGATAGCAAAGCCTTTTTGATCAGGCCTCTGTACTTTGTTAATTATGCAGTGTAGCTAAACTTGTGCTGTAGTTAGATTTACTATTTAGAGGAAACATTTATGAAACCTGGCAGTTGTAAATAAACACAGAATAATACCATATAGCTAATCTTTCTACAAAAGTACTTATGATACTAAGTTTTAGTTTGAGGTAGAGAGTAATTAAAATGCTTTTTTTTAACTCGATACCTTATTACCTGTTCATCTCAGTCATGATTTGCTATTTGCTTTGGGTTATTATATGAATTAATGTCAGTAATTTAGTATTAACTTACTGTTAGACCTTTAAAATTTAAGGTTAGATTATTCTATGCTTACATTACACCTTTTACTTACTGTTTTGCAACTGTTTTCATGGGTGTTGAAACTTACCATTCTTTCTTCAAGGTATGTGGCTATGATATAGCATCCCCCAATGCAGGTCCTTTATTCAGAGTTCCAATCACTGCAGTTATAGCAGCAAAGTAAGTAAGATGTTTAGCTTATTTTTATGTATACATTGTTAATGCCTATATTGTAATACAGTATTGATTTTTGGAGGATTGCCTAGAAGCAAGTAACTAGAAAGATTAGGACAGAAGCAGGTAACAAGGTTCTGCTCCTAGCTAGCATTCTAGGTGACATATAGTTAGCAATGCTGTTTCTATTAATTATTAGTTGAGGGTATCTGGCATCTGCCCACCTTCTATTGAAATGTCTTTGCCCATACTACCACTGACTCCATATTGCCCAATTGAGAGGCTGTTTCTGCCTTCATTTTGCCTCTTTCCTCACTTCCTCAGTAGTGATTCTTCATCCTCTTACTTTGCACCCTGCTTTACCTTCCTGTGTCTGTGATTATGCTCTCCTGATGCTTCTAGTTGCTTTCTTTTTCCAGCCTTATTCTTCCCATCTTCAGCATCCTGGAATTGGGGAATTTGCTTTGATATATTAACTTTCTGCTTCAAACACACCAGGAGTGTTCCTTAAGGATCAGGTTTACATTCCTTAAAAAAGCCCACAAGAATAACTTAGAATTAACATCTCAGATGGCTTCTGAGTATCAGAAGTACACATTTTTAGCTATCTCCTGCTCTCTACACGCACTGGTTTCCTCAGTATTTATGGTTCCTTTGCCTTATTTGCTCGTATGTTAAATAGCCAGACTTACTTCTGGTCATTCTCCGTGAGGGGATTTCCTTCCTTCTTCACTTTAACACTTTTTACAAGCTCCTGGACAGGCTTTCGCTACCGTGTTCCAATTTGTTTTTTAATTTAATATATATCATTTGATTGCAAGCCATATTTATACATTCTAAATTAATACCTTTGGTGGGGGTTATTTGAGTTAAATATTAATTATGTAATAGGCCTCAGCCAATGAGGCCTACAGGATAAAATTGATGAGAATAAAATATCCATACTCATGGGAAATTTACATCACAGTTAAATTCTCTGTTACATGTTTTGTGTAAGTTCAGTGGGAATTTAGACAAGACTTTCAACCATCTGCAGGCTCACGCTTAGGATCTAAACCATTCTTCTATTTTTCTCTAAACAATTCTTTTCTGGAGCTTGCTATATTAAATGTTTTTTCTCTCCCTACCAGTTGTTATAGAGCAAAGAAAGGGTTATTTTTTTTTTTTACTCATTGGAATATTTCTAGCTACAAATAACAGTACCTCATACATAGTAGGTACTCATTTCTTATTTGTAAAATTAAAGACAATGTAATTGCAACCTGAATTTTATTTCCATAGCACATAGTTACCCGTTTGATGTTTACATTTCTTCGATTGCTTATGGAAGTAGTTTGGAGCATTTTGAAACTGCATGTGGGATTCAATTTATTATGTTTTACTCATACATCTGTAAGACTATTGCTGACACAAAATATAATGTGATTTTAACATTCAAAAGTAATAGCTGGGTGTGGTGGTGCATAACTTTAATCCCAGCACTTGGGAGGCAGAGGTAGGCAGATCTCCTGTGAATTTGAGGCCAGCCTGGTTTACAAAGGGATTCCCTGGACAGCCGGGGATACACAGAAACTCTCTCTCACAAAATTTTTATTTTTTAGAAATCAGAGTTGAGAGTCTGTGAATTTTGTAAAATTCCTTTAACAGAACAGGAGACAGCATAAGCTTTTCACTGTTTCTGTTACAGTGTATAAAAATAGGTGTGCTGCTGTCAGAGGTCATATCTACTGCTGTGTTACAGAATGAGGTAGTATTGTTCAGGGTTTATTTCTAGCAAACTGTTCACTTGCCTCTGTTGTATAACATCTAGAGTGTTGATGAGTGTATTGTTTATATACAGTTTTATTTTTAGAGTATCATGTTTAATTTTTTTTTTTGATTTTTCAGAGTAAATGAGTCATCACATTATGATCTAGCCTTTACAGATGTACATTTTAAACCCGGTCAGATTCGAAGACATTTTGTTGAGGTTCCTGAGGGGGCAACCTGGGCTGGTCAGTAAAATTTGTTTCTTATCTTTTTATTTTTTAAATCTGTTAGAAAATTTGTAAACTTGTGGTGATGTGCTATTGCTGTGTTGATTTCCTGCTAAGAGTTCTCAGGAATTACTCTTTGTATATCTATGTCTATGCTAAGCCTTTAGGAGGGCTGCTTCTACAGGGCTTTTTCAAAACTCTGACTGACTTGTTGAGAAAGAGGTAGAATGAAGTTGTGGAAGACCCCGCTTTAGGGAATGAGTCTGGCCTCAGGTGTAGACTACTACTTAATTTGGAACACCTAGTTTTACACAGCTGACGTTCTATCTTAACTGATACTACTTACCCTTTTCTGTTAGAATAGACAATCATATAGTGTTTCATCTGTGTTAAGTTAATCTCCATACTCTAAACAGTTTGGTATACTCCACTCTTAACAGTTCGGTGTATTCGATGACAGAAAGCTATTTACAGCTATAATTGTGAGTTGTCATTGTAGGCTATTTTATGGTCAAGTTGTGGAGTTTCCTGTCCTGCAGTATTTACATAAGGCCTATTGGGGTTCTATAGCTCAGGGCTCTGATAAATTCATTAATAGTAGTACTAAAGAGTAAAAATTTTACCCACAGAAGTTTTTTGTTTCTGCCTATCCCTTGCAGTTTACTCAGAGTCTGTTTTCTTTAATTAAAAAAAAAAAAGAAAGAAAAACACTTTGTTAGTGATAAGAGTAAGTAAATATAATTTTCTTATGATATATAGTTGTTGAAAACATGTAGGACTTGAGATGGTGGTTATTGTTATAAAACATTGAATGATATAGAATGAACATGTCACATTATTTCAGTGTTAGATTACAAATGTTCTGATGGCTTTTATTTCATATCATTCAAAATACTATCAAAACATCATTTATGTCCTCGTAACAATTAGTTATTTTTCCATCTGTGCTCCCTGGTCTGTAAGAACCAAAATGAACCAAACCTTATTTTGATGCCCTTAAATTGGAGCAAGTGTTCCTTAAATAATCTTGCCTCTCCATGACTTTGGTTTACATCTGGCCATACAGTACAGTAAAGCTAAGCAGGTGTGCTTCTAATGGTGAAACTTTGGGGAAAGAAATAGAAATACACAAGTAAGCAGGGATGAAAATTTTGGCATGGTAAATAAGGTTTTCTAAAATTATAATTGTTTTATTGGGAATTAATTTGCTTTCTAATCAAAACAAGAGAAAAGGTTTTTTTGTTTGTTTGTTTCAAAGTCCTGGTTATAATTGTGTATAGATCCAGAAACAGTTTTTTTCTTTCCAAATGTCTGTAGTAAGGATTGATAATGGTTTATTTCTTACAGAATATCATCTATATACATACTTTGATCTTTGTTTCACAAAGCTTACAGCTTTACTTTGAAGATACCAGTTTAGGAACTGGAGAAAAGAATGGTTAAGAGCACTTGGTACTCTTCCAGAGAGACCTGGATTTGATTCTCAGCACCCACACAGAGGCTCCCAACTTTTATAACTCCAGTTCAATAGTATCCCTTCAGCAGGCACCAGATATCCACATGTTGTATAGACATACATGAATTCAAACTCCCATATATATAAAATATAAATAAATCTAAAGCATAATAAAGAAGATATTATTTTTTATTATTACCTAAACAGATGAAAATTTAATAATTTCATAATAATAATTAACCATTTTATGAGCATTTTAATTTTTGACAGTTTAAATTTTAATTTCTTTATTTTAGAAGTTACCGTGTGTTCATGTTCTTCTGAGGTATCGGCAAAATTTGTTCTTCATGCAGTACAGCTTGTGAAGCAGAGAGCATATCGAAGTCATGAATTTTATAAGTTTTGTTCCCTTCCAGAAAAAGGAACACTTATTGAAGCTTTTCCTGTTTTGGTAAGTTTATCTAACAAGAAAATCAAGAACACTCCCAAGACATTATATGTTGTGCCTAGACCATGTTACAGATTCAGATTCTTTTCATGCCTGTCAGATAAGGTAGGATGATAGGGAATTTAATGAAGAATACTGAAATCCAGGGCTGGTGAGAAGGCTCAGGGCTTAAGAGTACTTGCTACCCTTGTAGAGGAGTCTGTTTCGGCTCACAGCACCCACTGGGCAGCTTACAGCCATTTGTAGCTTCAGTCCCAAGGGATCCTATGCCCTCTCTGCTCTCCTCATGCAATGGGAACGCACCAAATGCAAGCAAAACATTTATATCTGTAAAATAAAAATAAATCAGTCTTTTTAAAAAAAGGAAAGAAAAACTAAAAACCAAACCAGTTATCACAGTACTTAACTTTAATCCTAGTATTTGGGAGGCAGGAGAAGTAGGAAAATCTCCAAGACCAGCCTGATTTACATAGTAAGAATAATTAAATAATAATTAAAATTTAAGCTGTGTTTCAGAAGTGAATTTCCCTCCTCTATTCTCCCCTTCTTAAAGTGCTATGGTGGAACTCAGGGTCTGTGCATTCAAGGCAAGTAGATGAATTGTACCCCAACCAATATTCATCTCTCTTTAATTCTGATACTTCAGTTAAAGAAATGTTCTAATCTTGGACCTTCATTTACATGGCACTTGTTATCTTACTTAAAGTCTTGCTGTTAAGAATCTCTATAAAGTAGTTTGATCTGCAGACAGAATTGTCGTCAGGTCTCTGCTTTTCCCCATGTTTGCAATGATTCGTCCTCCTTCATAGAAGGCGGATGTGCAGCCGTGCTTGCCGTGCTTGCCGTGCTTGCTCCGCTGGGTTTTCAGTTCCTTCAGTAACATCATCATGTCTTTCATGTCTCTGTTCCTTTGAAATGGGGTGGTGTTAGCTTTATTCATCTCCTTAAATGTACTGGTACCTGGTACAACAGAGCTTAGGATACTCGTTTAAACTTGATCCTTAAGAGTAGGCTATGACTGTAACTTTATTGGTACATACTCAGGGCTATTAAGTATGCCTTCTAAATTTTATAATGTTTCTTCTCATTATGAATGTTAATTATGTTTAAATTGGGTTTTTTATTACTAATGTCCTATGTGCATCAGTAAGTAAATATAAATAAATAATGAATGATAAAATATTTTGTTTCTTTGCTACAAATAAAAATTTTGTTTTGAACCAGGTAATATTTGGTGATACGAGGAAGAATTTTTAAAAGATTCATTCTTTTTAACATTCTCATTTTTATTTCTAGGGCGGGAAAGCAATTGAATTTTGTATTGCTCGTTGGTGGGCAAGTCTCAGTGATGTCAATATTGATTATACCATATCATTCCATGGGATAGTATGTACTGCACCACAGTTAAACATTGTAAGTGCTATAACATTCTCATTATTTTTAGTGTCATTTTTGTTATGAAAAATGACTTCTTTGGTAGATGTAAAGCTTAATTAGAAACTAATCTATAAATCTCAATATATTCATTCATGGATATTGAAAACTTGCATTAATGAATATATAAAATATTGTCTATTAATGTTTGAGAAATTAATTTTTATTATGTTTTGTAGCATGCATCTGAAGGAATCAATCGTTTTGATGTTCAATCCTCTTTAAAGTATGAAGATCTGGCTCCTTGTATAACTTTGAAGAGCTGGGTTCAAACGCTACGGTATCTCATTGTTTTAAGAGCTACAAAAGTTGAATATTAATGCAAGAATTTTTTTATTGCTTTTTGTTTGTTTTTCTAATTTTTATCTATGTGATGCTAGTATAAAAAAAAGTTTTATTTTCCTGTCTAGGAATCCTCTTGAGTTTCTTGAACATGGTTCAGCATTGCTTTCTACCCTCACTGATCCTGTCACCAGTAGTGTCCCCATATGTTAACCATTTCATTAGCAGTTGAAACTGAGGCAGGAAAAAAGCAAGTTCAAGGCTACCTGGTTAACTCAAAAAGTTGAGAAAAAGGATTGAGGAACTGCTTAACAATAGTGTTCACTTTCCATATGTAATACCCTCAGTTTAATCTTGAATATTACAACAAAGCAAATTAACAGTGTCAGATTTTTATTTTATGGATTCATTGTTCATTGTTTGAAAAATTCAGAATCAGAAAATCTCATTGACAATAAAAGAAATTTGTCTCCTGAGTATATGCCATAAACTCCCTTTGGAAGCAGGATTTTCCAATGTGGTGTTCTGCTGCTGATACCTTTGCAGTGTCATTTCCTTAGGACAAGGACTAGCTATACCCCTGAATACACTGTGGCCCATGCCATGCCTATGCCCAGTACCAGCAAGTAGGAGTGAGTGTATACATCAGAAATGTTCTTTAGCTCTTTTGGTAATCATCACCCAAGAGTTTAGATTTGGCTCTGCTAAGAACTATGTGGTAACATTTTAAGTGTTTTTGATCATGTCTTTGTAGTATTGCAGCAATTTAGTCAATTTAAACTATATATTAATAATTACAAGATTGTACAGTTTATTATAAAAGACAGTTTAAGAAGTGCATGTTTAACTGCTTTTTTTAAGTGAAGTCTTAGCTGGGCAGTGGTGGGGCATGCCTTTTATCCCAGTACTTGGGAGGCAGAGACAGGTGGATTTCTGAGTTTGAGGCCAGCCTGGTCTACAGAGTGAGGTCCAGGACAGCCAGGGCTATACAGAGAAACCCTGTCTCGGAAAAAAAAAAAAAAAAAAATGAAGTCTTGACTTAATTCAGTGATGCAGTTGCCTTGTTACAGCCCAGTAAATGCAAAAACCAGACCTTTAGGATCAAGAGATGTTTTGCCAAATAATCGCCAGCTTTATGAGATGGTCCTTACATACAGCTTCCATCAGGTATGTGTTTCCTAGTAAAATATACCTGTGTAGTAAATTCCCATCTTATGTACTATGAAATGACAGTTGGAAAGATGTGACTGGTCTTTGAGAGTTCGTTTTTATTCATAATTTATTGAGGTTTTTTTGTTGATAGGACAGGGAACAGGAAGAAAGAAAAACATAAAGGAAGGAGTTGCTACTCTGCCACACTGTTTCAGAGGGTACTCTCTGGGCTCTATGTGTCTGGGCTTGTAGTCCAGCACTACACTGTACCGGAGCCCACCAGCACAAGTTGAACAATCTCTGAGGAGAGAGCAAGGATTAAAGATAGGAAAGGCAGAAAGAAGACAGAGACAAGAGACAGAATTGGGAGGACTGCTGGTCAGTACCACAGTAGCAGCAGTAAGACCTCTGTTCCCATCCAAATGCCTTTCTGTTCCTACCTCTAAGGTCAATAGAATCTTCAGCTGCTCCTCTTTATCGTGTCAGGCCTCAGCGGGCCAGGAAATCTGCCAATAAATGCTGACCCACCTTGACTCTGTCTGGCAGGCAGGCAGGCAGGTAGGCAGGCAGGCAGGCAGGCAGGCTCTTTTATTCTTTTGTTTCTTTCTCTCTGCTTCAGAGAAACAGGCAAACTATTACTCTGCTTTTAAAAATAGACAAATGGCTCCAGGCAGTACACAATGGCAGTATGAACATTTAGTAGATGTTGCTCAGCTGACAAAAGGACCGAGAGACGGTACCAAGAAAAAAATTTAGAGCATGGCCCCTGCCAACCAGCTTCCTCCAATGAAGCCCTGCTTCCTAGAATTTCAGTGATCTCCAAAACAACACAACATCACCAACTGGGTACCAAGTATTCAGCATATGGGAGAGATACTACACCTCTTGACCATAACACTAGTCTCCATTTTTAACTCCTAGCCTGATTATGCTTTGCAAATAGTTATTAATAGTCAGAGTACGTGAGACCATTGTAAATGTTGGATCCAGGGGGTTTTAGAGTCAATGAGATTTCAGTTCATTTTATGCTTACTTTATTGAAGCATAATGTGACTTTGGTCTTAATGGTACATACTGGTAGATGTCAATAAATTGTTAGATTCCAGTTTTATAAAGTAATGCGACTGTGTTAGAACTATACATATTTGTTAGAAATGTGTGTGTGTGTGTGTGTGTGTGTGTGTGTGTGTGTGTGTATAGGAAGAGCACTAGGTTTATAGATTATAAAGTTTACAAAAGTGCATCTATTTAATGCCAAGATAGTAACTATCATATACTTTGAAAAAAAATAGTTATAAGAATGTATTTTGGATACTTTTTTGAAAAGCGTTTTTGGTATTATATATTATATATAAATCATATCAATACTTGTTTTTTTTTTTTAATAGCCCAAGAGCGGAGAAGTAACACCTAGTTGTCCACTCCTTTGTGAATTGTTATATGAGTCAGAATTTGACAGTCAGTTGTGGATTATTTTTGACCAGAACAAAAGACAGATGGGCTCAGGCGATGCCTATCCACATCAGGTATAATTTATAAAAAGTAATAAATTCCAAATTTCTTGTTAAGGTATAACATTTAAAGGATTTTTTTAAAAATACCATAAAGTTACATTCAATTTTCTGACACCTATAGAAATCTCTTTTGCTCATTGTAGTTATTAAGCAACAGATTTGACAACTTTTCTGCCATATAGTAGAGGATGTTGCTTACTAATACTGGCCAAAAGAGCACTTTTAGTTGAGAAGGGACTACATCTGGGACTTTGCACATGCTCAGAATGCACTCTTCCACTAGATTTATCCTCCAGTCCTAGTATATCTGTTTGTTGCAATACTTCTCCCTCCTATACACTGCTTCTACTAAAGATAGACAGTGAATGGGAGACTGTAATGTGATCCCAGGTCTGAGTGGAACAGTGGGGTTAATACAGTCTGGTGGTTTCAGTTTATTAGTACCTTCCTATCTGCAATTGTACTGAGCATTGAACTGCATGCTATGTACTTTGTTTTCCACTGATACTAAAGGACATGTAACTACTTGGAAAATTTCGTCTCTGGTTCAAATTGTATTTGAAAAAAGAGGAGATATTTTTTCCTGAAATGCGCATGATTTTTTGCTGAATAATAAAATAATTAATGAAATAATAAAAATTGTTTATGGAAGCTTTTGCATTTAAGGAATGATCCCAGTTTTCCCCTGTCACACAAGCAGCAATCTCATCGCTATAGTCTGGAATGTTGCTTGAGTTACATTTCACGTTGGCTCAGAAGACATTGCTTCCGCAAAATACTGACAGTATCTATTCTGTGAGCATGTTAGCAGAGTGGGATGTAGTAGCTTTACAATCCTTGATCTCTACTGGCTCCTTGTTTTCCCTGCTTGTCATAAAGGGATGTGACACTTTACAGTTAAAGTGTAAAGTTTTACAGAAGTCACACATGTGCATACACATGAATGTTTATTTTAGATAATATACAAATCTAATTTTGACTTTTTGACTACCACTTCATGTTTCTTATGACCTATAAACAAAAATATACTTGCTTTTCTTATGTATAACACTGATTATGTGAATATTTAGATTTGCTTGGGGTCAGGCGAGCCACTTGATACTTCAAATTCTGCCCCACTCACTAGCACCTTAGAAACACTTTGAGTAGAGATGTCTCATACCTTGTACATTCTATAAATGGAACTGTCTCTTTTATCCTTTTATTCTCATTTTACTGAACTAAACTTACTTTTTCCAAATGTTTTCTTTTTCAGTATTCTTTGAAATTGGAGAAAGGAGATTATACAATTCGATTACAGATTCGTCATGAGCAAATCAGTGATTTGGATCGTCTCAAAGATCTCCCATTTATTGTTTCGCATAGGTTGTCTAATACCTTGAGCTTAGATATTCATGAAAATCATAGCCTTGCACTTCTAGGAAAGAAGAAATCAAGCAGTTTAACATTACCACCCAAATACAATCAGCCATTCTTTGTCACTTCCTTACCTGACGATAAGTAAGTGCTGGTGTTCATGTATGTTAGTCTACATTTATAATTTGCTATCATTTTAGTCTGAAGTTATTTCTCAGTTTGATTTTTGAAAATTTGGACATGGGAAATATTTCAGTTTGATTTTGATGGTTTTCCTCTAAGTGTTTTTGTGAAATTTTTTCTTTTGTTACTTTTTCCCTTTTTAATTCTCTCATTAGAATACCTAAGGGGGCAGGACCCGGATGCTACCTTGCAGGCTCCTTGACATTGTCAAAGACTGAGCTTGGAAAGAAAGCTGTAAGTACTAGTGTTTTACACTGAAAGTACCTGTTTAAAATTTTCCATCCCTTTGAAGATGGGCTTTAAGTCCATCGTTCAGAAGGGGTAAAAGAATACTTGCAGCGGGGAAAACAGTAATTGTTTTTCATTTTCTTGAGTTGTTAGTGAAGGTGGATTAATATTTTGTACCTTTTCAAATGTATCATTAAAAAGTATTTTATGTTCTTTTCCACAAGCCTCGTGCCTTAAACCTATTCCACCTCAGTTCCTAAAATTCTTGACATCCAGGTCATAATTAGTTAAAGCAAATGGGATATGTGAAATTATAGCATACCCTAGAATTTCAACCAACATATTGTAGATATTGGAATAAGTCAAGTTCTCTTCATTTGTTTATAAAAACCAATCTGAAGAATATTTATTAATGGATGTTGGCTCTCACATTTGTGAAAGCTTGTTGTGGTCTACAAGACCTCAACAATTATGAGGATAAATGTATGGTGTTTCTTGTGATTCTGCTCTTTATAGTTTCAAAATGATGCTTTTTGTTTGTAGTTTAGAGATAACTTATTTAAAACTTAAAGGTATTTATTTCAGGTTTTTCCATCTTGTTTTTATTACAGATTTGTTGCAGAGAATGTTTTTTATGTGGATCTGTCACCCTTTATCATAGGTCATTTTGGTGTAATACAGTTCTTACATCTGTGCATTTCTCATTTAGCATTAGTTCATACAAAACTATGTAAGTCTACTTAACCTAATCCTGGGATCTATAAATGCTGTTGTCAGAGTGAACTCATCTCATTTATCTTGAAATGTATTTTTCTTGTCACTGTTCAAGCAAGGTCATATATTCATAGCCATAAGGAGTAATTTGGGGATTTTGTGCTTAGAAAACGCTTACCCTGACATCTCTCAGGATGCATTCATTTCATTGTGTACTCTTACTCATACATACATCAGTGTCATTTGGAGTAAATCAGCACTTGATACTGGACTTTGTTCTTGAACTGATTTAAGAAATCCTCATAGATCTTTTTGTAGATTCACCTAGATGGCTGCTTCTATGGGACTTCAACTGAGTTTTTCACACAGATAATAGATAACTCATCTCAGAAGTCCACTTCTCATGGAAAGTATAGCAGAAAAGAATTATTGGCAGAAGTATTCTTATAAGAATTCAGAAATAGTACTTCTTGACAAAACTATCCGAGGCAATATTGAAATTATAAGTGCTTGGAATTGACTGTTGCTAGCTTTCAAAAGATAGAAAGGTTGTTTATAAGAAAGTACCAATAATCTAAAGTTATTGAGTATAATTGCCATTGGGTTCTTTATTTAAACTTTCCTCAGCAGTTTTATACTTCCTACATTTTGATAGTTGGAAAGGAAATGCCATTTTACTTCACTTTGCCTTTCATTGTAGCCCTGAGTATTACTTTGGTTTTTTTCTTTTTTGTTTTTTGTTTGTTTGGCTTTTTTTTTTTTTTAAAGATTGACTTAGGCTTGTGTAATGGTCATGACCTCCTGTATACAATCAGACTCTGCAGACTGTCAGCTAAATTTAAATGTTTTTTTTAATGCTTTAATGATAATGGAATTTAATCACTAAATATTTTAACCAAAATGCTGAAAGAATTTTGCCTTAAAATGGCATATTGGATTGCATTTTTATTTTAAAAAATTGGCATGGTAGTGCTGCTTTCTTTAAAAGCATCCCATTTTGGTCACAGATCTGACCCTTCTGAGTTCTGTGACAACATACAGATGGAATGTAAAATTGGAAGAAAGTTAGGCAGAGGTGGTATCTCCATCCTGTGTAGATTATGCATGTTTTCTTACAGAATGTCGTTCTAACTCCCAGGGGCAGTCTGCAGCAAAACGACAAGGAAAATTTAAAAAGGTACTGATTGTCAGTTCTTAAAAACGATGTCTTAAAGCCTTATTTACATAGTTATTAAACTTTTTTCTCTCACTATTATAAATCTTTATTTTTAAAGAATCTCTCCCTTAGTTTCCTTTCTTTATATTCTGCAGTATAGTTCTCTTAATTAATACCTACAAGCAGTATTGACATAGTGTCTTTCTATAAAAGGCTTTTTAAACCTTAACCCTATGGTTTATTTTCCATATTTATGGAATATGGAAACCATATTTATTAAACCATATTTCCCAATGGTATGGATGATTTTTATTGCTTCTCATTTATTGGTATAGATAAGTTGTCAAGTTGAAAAGTTTGAAATTTTGCATATACAAAGTCATAAAGAGATGATTGCAATGGAGAGCGAAGTTACTATTTTTAAACTCTAGGACTGGCAAGATGACTCATTGGGTAAAGGTACCTGCTGACAAGTTTAACAACCTGAGTCTCATCTCCAGGACTCACATGATAGAAAGAGAGTTGTATTCTGACCTCTATATGTGTACCATGGCACTCACCTGTGTACACACACACACACACACACACACACACACACACACAAAATAAATAAATAAATAAATAAATAAATAAATAAATAAATAAATAAATTGTAAAAAGACACTTAAAGTCTAAAAGCCATTTTAAGTAAAATGATTTTGTTAATAAACTTATCTCTGCTCTCCTAGTTATGGGAGGACAGATACAAAAAATAGTGAATAAGAACTTTTAACTAGATAAAAGTTGAGACTGTAATAAAAATACAGACAGATTTGATGCTATGAGTATTGATTCTACTTGATTTTTGTTAGCACATGAGAGTCTGTATTGACTGCTGGACCCCCATTTAACTTGAAGATCTCTACTCTGAGTACAGAGAAAGGGTTACATTAAGCTCTGGTACACCATGAAAAATCTTCTAGTTAAGAAACTGAAGATGAGTATTTCTCAGATGGTTTGATTTGACCCATTTGAGCACAATCGTAATCCATTTAATAGATCATAACCGAGCATTTAAAAAAATCTTATTTAATGCATTGATATGTGCCTCTGAGTTGCCATGAAGACAGTTTGAAGAGGTTTGGCAGAACTCAACTACAAAAGGAAGCATATTTCAGTAAGGTTTAGGCATTGCTTTTCTTCCACTTGTATTTTTTAGTTGGCCTACAAAGTCTTATTGGGCTAAGGTTGTATAAGGTATAATAGATAGTACTGAAGTGTGAGATTATTATTACTGGAAGCTGAATAAAGCTTGTGTAACAAACTTGGGATGTAGAGTTACTTCCTCTCAGTACAAGTACATGGCATAGTACAGCTCTTTTATAAAAAAGAAATATAAAGTTATAAAGAGAAATACTTATACATATAATATAAAATAATTTAGATACTTTTAATAAACCATAAATTGCTCCAGTGATATTAATCTTTAAAATAGTTGAGCTTTATAAAACTTTTACTTTCATAACTAAATTAATAATTGAAGCACTCAAGAAACTGGGCCTTTTGAACTAGATCTAAGCGGTGTTGTGTTATGCTATCCACTGGGCAGTTACTGATTTTACAGGGTACATTGCTTCTGAAAAATATTCTTCAGTTTGAACACTGTTGAAATCTTTACGGAGAGCTTACAAAGGCTTTTTTCTTCTTCAGTTTTAATACTAAGTCTCTTTTGTTGAGAACTCCATAGCTTTTCTGCTATGAGTGTTCTTGAATATCTTTTTTAAAACATCACAATCATTCATGATTTAAGGTACAAAATCATTAGTATTAAATTAACTATATATCAGTCCCTTAAGTGAGTTGAAAAAAAATTTTATTAAAGAAAGAGTGTGATCATGGTAACACAATCCAAAACAACTCCCATTTTCCTTTTGATTAGGGTTTATAAACACTGCATTTAAAATTTTGATAATAGAAAACTCTTGCCGGGCGTGGTGGCACATGCCTTTAATCCCAGCACTCGGGAGGCAGAGGCAGGCGGATTTCTGAGTTCAAGGACAGCCAGGTCTATACAGAGAAACCCTGTCTGGGAAAAAAAAAAAAAAAAAGAAAAGAAAATTCTTGTGAAGTATTTTTATAGGGTTTTACTATATTTTAATTGTACTGGTTATTGATTTTTTTCTAAGATCATAAACTTTTTATACTCATTTTTAATGATAGTTCAAGCTTACTATAATAGGATTTTATATTTTCTTAGGTGGTACCTTTATCATACATTAACATATTACTCATATTAAATTCTATTTTCTGTTTTCCATACTAAAACAGTAATAAAACATGCCTTATCTTTGAAATTCAGAGGAGAAATTGCCTTCCAAAACATAGGTTTCTCTATGTGGAAGTGTTTCCAACTTTCTAGCCTATTAAATGAAGAGGGACTGTCAGGCAAGTGGTGATTTACATACTATGTAACATGACATGTGAAGAACTTGATTCCAAAAGTGATAAAACTATATTTACAGTAAATATTGGAGACTCCTTATATCCTACTTCTTAGGCAGTTGTGAAGCTGTTTTCTTGAGAATTTGATACTATAGGGTCAGGTTTTTCAAATACCTTTTTGCTTTGTCTGGGGCAATACCCACTCAGGAAAGTGATCTGCAAGCAAGCTAATGGAGAAGAAAAAAAACTGAGCATGGAGGAGCATGTCCATAATTCCAGCACTATCAGAGTTTGGGAGGAAGGATTGTGAGACAAAATCATGAATTCAGAGTCAACATGGCTTGTATTGCATGTCCTACAGCTAGTCTCAGGAACAGAAACAGGAGTGGTATTGAGTAAAGAAGGATGGATAGGTGGCAGGGTCCTAAAGAAGCAAGCCCTACAGTAGAACTATTTTCTTTTTCTAGTCTTGGACCTTGTGTGAGTTTTTCTTCTTGGGCTTTGGCTCCCTTACTCAGAGAATATAACAGTGGGCTGCAGATAAATTTCTAGGGCTTTCTCATTTCTGTTTTCTGCTTTTTAAATGGGTCATGAAGATATGGTGGTGGTTATTTTGTAGTGAATTAATAATAGAGCTACAACAGTCATTCGTCATATACTATTGTATCATTTTATACCCCAGAATTGAATATCAGATATTGTTAAAATAGATGTGTTGCTTACACATAAAAGTCCTATTTGGGGGTCTCATGTTTTTCTGAAATAATGTCAAAAGGGTAGTAGTATATATCCCTTTGGTAATATAAATTTGTTCTAATGTAAGAAACTTCATTAAAATAAATGTAGATATTAACTTAGCAGCATTTTAATATAAACCTGAAAACAGAATTTGAAAAGCTTACTTAATGACTTACTTGAGGAGGGTTTGTTGCTAGAAATTAAGTCTAAGCATTGGTCAATATTTCCCAAGCAATGTATGTTTATAGGAAAGGTTTATACTCCATGGACAAAGTAATCAGCTGCCTTTTTTCTGCCATCTTCAAAGCAGAACTTTCTCGGGGTTGTAGGCTTATTTTCCTCTTCTCTTTATCTTTGGTTTTTGTCTCAGGATAGTTCGCTTGCCAAGGCGATTAGCTGGCTCCTTGCAGCCAAGTCTCTTCTACATTATTCACCATCTTCCGTCTGGTTTAGCAGTTGATCACTCCATTCTTTAGTTTGTTTGAAACTCATTTATTTACTCTGTGTGAGGAGTGGAGGAGAAAAAGAAAAGAAAAAGAAAGGTAAGGATGGAAGGAAGTGAGTTTTCTCCTTCTTTAAGTCAGACCAGGAATCAGATTCAGGTTTTCATGCTCAGCAGCGAGCACCTTCCCTGTCTCAGACATCTTGCCATCCCTACTGATTCTTAATGTATAGACATCCTCAAGGTTTTCAAAAACCCAAATTTCATTTGGTTGTGCCTGTCTTAGAGCATCTTTGGGCCAAGAAATAATACCAGATCTACTCTATTCTATTCTCTTATTTCTGTTAGCCTTATTCATGCCATAACTTTAAGCACTATTGGCAAACATTCTAAGCTCTGCCTTCAAAGAATATCTGTTCATTTTCTTTTGTTTTCCCAAATTATTATTTAGTTCCATACAATGTAGAAAGTACAGGCTTGTTTGCTGGTTTGTTTTCCTACCTCTACTTTTCAATAGTCAGGACTTATATCATCAACAGTTATAAAACATAGCCCAATTTTTAACATANTATGGTCAAATCATTAAAAAACAAAGACTTTAATCACTGCCTTACATAAAATATTTGATAAGCTTCTTTATATATTTCAAATAGGATCTATATTTTTAACCATGTACCATCAAACTCTCCATGGCTGTAGCCCCTTTCTTGGTTTATATAACTTTTCATATACTGGGTTCAGGTTTTAGTACTTGTTCAATTTCTACTCCTAGGCTAACTCTTGGGGGAGGGTCTTTTCATCTCTTCTCTTAGGTAATTCAAATTTATTCATGCTTTCATTTAGCTGTGCTGACCTTTTCATTACCACTTTGTTTGCATGGTTTTCCTATCTTACCCAACAGTCACTGTGTGTCTTTTATTGATTCATTTTTGTGTGTCATATGTCACTGTCAGAAATTTTTTACTTGTGTGTTTATTGTCGGACTAACTCTAGGTAGAACATGTATTTATAAGTATGTGTCTTCTCTGTCCTCTCACTAAGAAAAAAAATTTATTTTAGTTTTAACTTGTTTTCCTCTGTTCAGCTTTAATTGTGAAAGTACAAGGTACACTGTTCTTAAGGTGTCAAGTGCAACTAAGAATGAGAAAGACACTCATAGAGAAAAATTCTTACCTCTTTTATTTTAATGGAATGGATTTAAACTTCAAAGTTTTTAAAGTTCAGAGGGAAAACTCTAGTAATTACCGATTGGTATTCTTTATAATTTTGACCCTTCAGATTTGGAATACAACTCAGGCAGGCACAACCCATATTACAAAACTCAGCTTTTGACAATGATTTTTAAAATATGTGAAATGAAGTGTATTAACCTTAAGCTTTCTTTCACCTTCCTAGGATGTGATCCCTGTTCATTACTATCTCATACCTCCACCAACAAAGATTAAGAATGGCAGCAAAGATAAAGAAAAGGATTCAGAAAAAGAGAAAGATTTAAAAGAAGAGTTTACTGAAGCATTACGAGATCTCAAAATTCAGTGGATGACCAAGTAGGTCATTTTAGTGGCTTCCAAGACATTATCTTCTTTTGCCTTAGCTTCGTTGTACCATTACTTCCCTGCAACTATCCTTATTGTTTGCTGGGGGCTTAGATCCAGCCTGAAGACCTTATATGTCCTCCCTCCATCAAAAGTGCTCAGCTCATGAGCTGGAGAAATAACTCAGGAGTTAAGAGCATACACTGCTCTTCCAGCAGACCAAAGTTTGGATCCCAACACTATATTAGGCAGATCAAAACTACCTGGAATTCCAACTCTGTGGAGATATATATATATATATATATATATATACACACACACATACCCCCTCTTTTGTCTTCTGTGGACACCCAAATACATATGATAGACATCCACACAAACACAAGAGCATTTTGAGTTCCCACTGAGCCATATATCCAGCCCATGTCAGTGCCTAGTTTCATCTAAATGTTTTATAGGACTCTTAACTGAAGTAATTTTCAGATAGATATATTATGTGTAAGTAGTCCCTAGAGTAATTATACTTACATAATAAGATATTTTAATGACTACAACTGTAAAGCAATGCTTACATTTATTTTTAATCAAAATTTGCTTCTAATTGAAAATTACTAATATGTCTCTTTTACATAGGCTTGATTCTACTGACATTTACAATGAATTGAAAGAGACATATCCTGCTTACCTTCCTTTGTATGTCGCACGTCTTCATCAGTTGGATGCTGAAAAGGTTAGATCTAGTAATTTTTTACTAATTCGCTTTTTGTACAGTAGTAGCTAAAGTTTGTAATTTTGAGTAAAGGTGCATCTCTTTCTGCCTTCTTTTCCAACCTACTAAAAATTAATCTCTTCCAATTGATAAGCCATTAAGATAATTATAAGAACTGGCCACTACTGAGTTCAGTTTTGGTAATAAAGTGCAGTATGTATATGTAATAATTATGTGATGATGGTTAGTGAATAATTACTTGAATGGTTAGTGAAATCTTAATACAGGAAAAAGTATAAGGTCTGATTTTTGGTCTTAATCTAAAGGATGAGTTGTCCTGGGCAAGTGGAAATCTAAACACTTTCAGTAACTACTTTGTTACCAAAGTTTTTATAATTCCAGATTGTCTAATGTGGACCATAGGCCAGCTGTTGTTACTCTTAATGGAAGTGGGAACATGCCAAAGTCATGAAGGTTTAGAGAGAATTAAAATAGAATATTTAAAGGAGGCCTCTCAGAAACAGTTTGACAAAAGAGAAAATAACTAAACTAAACTACTATTTAGGATGGTTATAGTTAAGTAAGAGTCTTGGTTATAATACTTTTATCTTTCTTATTTTAATGATTATTAAGAAAATTTGCTTGGGAATGGGGATTTAGGGGAATTTTAATTTCTGCTTTTTTGTGTGACATGGCATAAAATAGAGATTGTTATCTCTAAAATCTTAGTAGGATATGCTAGAAAGGCATTTTCCTTGTTTAAAGATAAGTCATTTTGGTAAACTTTATATATTTGTTTTATTTTCAGTTCTGAACTACAGACTTAAGTTAGGCATTGTTACACCTCAGCCTGTTTTCCAGGAATATTGGAAATGGTAAAAGTTACATTAGAAGATAGCACAGACCTCTAGGCCTTCAAGGAAGTGACATAGTGCCCATACAGTTTCACAGCTGGGACAGTAGAAATAAAAATATTTCAATGCACAATTTTATACACTTCTTATTTCTTACCCAGGAAAGAATGAAAAGACTTAATGAAATTGTTGACGCTGCCAATGCTGTGATTTCTCACATCGATCAGACCGCTCTTGCAGTTTACATTGCAATGAAGACTGACCCCAGGCCTGACGCAGCTACTATAAAAAAGTACCTAACCAGTAAATAATCTTTCTTGCATCTCATTTCTTAGTTATTTGTTTTTAATAATTACTGACTAGTGTTGAAGATTTTTAAATTTCTTTTAAACACAGTTTTTTTCCAACTCCCTCAGAAATTTCATAAATTTCTTCAGCTTTTTAAAACACGCACAAGAATATAACTCATGCTCACTCTTTGGTTGGTGCTTTAGTCTCTGTGAGCCCCAATGATTGCAGGTCAATTGACTGTCTTGTGGTATACTTGAAACCTCCAACTTGCTCAATCCTATTATCCACTCTTCCCTGCAACTTCCTGAACAACTCATGATGATTAGATATGGTTCTCTGCATATTTTCCATCAGCTGCTGGATAAACCATCTCAAGAGACTCTGCAAGCATAGCAGACTATCATTTTTAATGGCTAGGCTCTTTCTCATGGGATGGATTTCAAGTTGGTCCAGCCATTGGTTGGCCATTCCCTTAAATTCTGCTCCATCTATATCCCTGCACATCTTGTAGGCAGGATAAATTTTAGGTTGAAGGTTTTGTGGGTGGGTTGGAGTCCCCTCCCTCCACTNCTCAAGAGACTCTGCAAGCATAGCAGACTATCATTTTTAATGGCTAGGCTCTTTCTCATGGGATGGATTTCAAGTTGGTCCAGCCATTGGTTGGCCATTCCCTTAAATTCTGCTCCATCTATATCCCTGCACATCTTGTAGGCAGGATAAATTTTAGGTTGAAGGTTTTGTGGGTGGGTTGGAGTCCCCTCCCTCCACTGGAAGTCTTACAGGTGACCGATCACTACAGTCTTCATGTCCCCAGCTGGTAGGAGACTCAGATAGGGATACTCCTATAGACTCCTGGGAGCCTCCTTATCCCAGATCTCATCCCAGAGATGTCCCCCATTCACTGATTTACATTCTCTCTCCCATTCCCAGAACTTCCACAATGCTCTGGAGACCTGTTCCCCACCCAACCCCTTCCATCCAGTTCCCTTGCTTCTTCCACCTCCATAGCCTATTTTATTTCCCCTTCTGAGTGAGATTCAGTCATCCTCTCTATTACTTAATCTCTTTGAGTATATGGATTGTAACATGGCTATCCTGTACTTTATAGTTAATGTCCACTTATAAGTGAGCACATACCATGTTTGTCTTTCTGGATCTGGGTTACCTCACTCAGGGTGATATTTTATAGTTCCATCTATTTGCTTGCAAATTTCATGCTGTAGTTGTTTTTAATAGCTGAGAAGTAGTCCATTCTTCATTTGAGGGACATCTAGGTTTCTTACTATTGCAAATACGGCTGTATGAACAAAGTTGAGTAATTTACCTTGTCATATGGTGGAGAGCATCTTTTGGGTATTGCTGAGGGCGTGATATAACTGGCTCTAGGGGTAGAACTATTCCAAATTTTTTGAGAAACTGCCAAATTGATTTCCAACGCAGTTGTACAAGTTTGCACTCCAATAACAATGGGGGAGTATTCTTGCTTCACAACTTCACCAGCAGTGCTGTCATGTCACTTGGGTTTTTAATCTTAGCCATTCTGACAGGTATCAAATGATCGCAAGAGTCATTTTGATTTCCATTCTTCTCAAGATTAAGGACCTTGAACATTTCTTTAAGTGCTTTTCTTTGTAGAGAATTCTGTGCTTAGTTTTGTACTTTATTTTTTAATTGGGCTATTTGGATTGTTGATGTCTAACTTGAATTTTTAGTATATTTTTGAATTAGTCATCTGTCTGATCTTTTCCCATTCTGTAGGCTCCTGTTCTGTCTTATTGATGGTGTCCTTAGCCTTGCAAACCCTTTTCAGTTTCATGAGGTTAATTCAGTTAATTCAGTTTTTCTTAGTGTCTGAGCCATTGGTGTGTCTGTTCAGGAAATTGTCTCCTCTGCCAATGAGTTCAAAGCAGTTCCCCACTTTCTCTTCTATTAGATTTAGTGTATGTGGTTTTATGTTTAAGTCTTTGATCCATTTGGACTTGAGTTTTGTGCACGGGAATAAGTATGGTTCTATTTGCATTCTTCTACATGCAGACATCCAGTTATACTAGCAGTATTCATTGAAGATGCTTTAGATAGATAGATAGATAGATAGATAGATAGATAGATAGATAGATAGATAGATAGATAGTATGGTTTTAGCTTTCTCAAATATTAAGCGTCTGTTGGTATATGGGTTTATTTCTGTGTCTTCAGTTGTATTATGTTGATCAACCTGTCTCTTATTATGTCACATGGTTTTTATTATCATTGCTGTGTAATACAGCTTTAAGTCAGGGATAGATACCTCCAGAAATTCTTTTGTTGTGTAATATTGTTTTAACTCTCCTGGATTTTTTGTGTTTTTTCCATATGAAGTTGAGATTGCTCTTTCAAGGTCTCTAAAGAATTGAGTTGGAATTTTGGTGGGAATTGAGTCTGTAGACTGCTTTTGGTAAGATGACCATTTTTATTCTGTTAGTACTGCAGAGAATGAGCATGAGAGATCTTTCAGTCTTCTGATATTTTCTTTCATTACTTTTTTTTAGAGACTTGAAGTTCTTCTCATACAGGTCTTTCACTTGCTTGGTTAGAGTTTACATTGAGATATTTTATAGTATTTATGAGGTAGGGACAGAGTGGACAACTTGTCACTGATTTTAGTGGAATTGATTTTAAGTTTCTCTCCAGTTAATTTGATGTTGGCTACTAGCTTGCTTCATTTTGCCTTTATTATGTTTAGGTCTGTGCCTTGTACCCCTGATCTCTCCAAAACTTTTAACATGAAGGGGTGTTGGATTTTGTCAAAGCAGTCTGATAAGATGATCGTGTGATTTTACTCTTTGTTTTTTGATATGGTGGATTACATAGATGGATTTTTGTATATTGAACCACCCCTGCATCCCTGGGACAAAACATAATTGATCATGGTAAATGATAGTTTAGATGTGACCTTGGAGTCAGTTTGCAAGGATTCAGTTTACTATTTTTGCATCTATGTCTATAAGCAAAATTGGTCTGAGGTTCTCTTTCTTTGTCAACTCTTTGTGTGGTTTAGGTATCAAGAGTTAACTGTGGCCTGGCTGTGGTGGCCCACACCTTTAATCCTAGCACTTGAGGCAGATTTCTGAGTTCGAGGCCAGCCTGGTCTACAAAGTGAGTTCCAGGACAGCCAGGGCTATACAGAGAAACCATGTCTAGAAAAAAACAAAAAAGAAAAAAAAAAAGAGTAACTGTGGCCTCATAGAATGAATTTGGTAGTGTTCTTTTGTTTCTATTTTGTGCAATAGTTTGAGGAGTATTAGTATTAGCTCTTCTTTGAAAGTCTGGTAGAATTCTGCACTGGAACCCTCTGTCCCTGGCCTTTTTTTGGTTGGGAAGTTTTTAATGACTGCTTGTATTTCCTTAGGGGTTATNCTCCCATTCCCAGAACTTCCACAATGCAATGGAGACCTGTTCCCCACCCAACCCCTTCCATCCAGTTCCCTTGCTTCTTCCACCTCCATAGCCTATTTTATTTCCCCTTCTGAGTGAGATTCAGTCATCCTCTCTATTACTTAATCTCTTTGAGTATATGGATTGTAACATGGCTATCCTGTACTTTATAGTTAATGTCCACTTATAAGTGAGCACATACCATGTTTGTCTTTCTGGATCTGGGTTACCTCACTCAGGGTGATATTTTATAGTTCCATCTATTTGTTTGCAAATTTCATGCTGTAGTTGTTTTTAATAGCTGAGAAGTAGTCCATTCTTCATTTGAGGGACATCTAGGTTTCTTACTATTGCAAATACGGCTGTATGAACAAAGTTGAGTAATTTACCTTGTCATATGGTGGAGAGCATCTTTTGGGTATTGCTGAGGGCGTGATATAACTGGCTCTAGGGGTAGAACTATTCCAAATTTTTTGAGAAACTGCCAAATTGATTTCCAACGCAGTTGTACAAGTTTGCACTCCAGTAACAATGGGGGAGTATTCTTGCTTCACAACTTCACCAGCAGTGCTGTCATGTCACTTGGGTTTTTAATCTTAGCCATTCTGACAGGTATCAAATGATCGCAAGAGTCATTTTGATTTCCATTCTTCTCAAGATTAAGGACCTTGAACATTTCTTTAAGTGCTTTTCTTTGTAGAGAATTCTGTGTTTAGTTTTGTACTTTATTTTTTAATTGGGCTATTTGGATTGTTGATGTCTAACTTGAATTTTTAGTATATTTTTGAATTAGTCATCTGTCTGATCTTTTCCCATTCTGTAGGCTCCTGTTCTGTCTTATTGATGGTGTCCTTAGCCTTGCAAACCCTTTTCAGTTTCATGAGGTTAATTCAGTTAATTCAGTTAATTCAGTTTTTCTTAGTGTCTGAGCCATTGGTGTGTCTGTTCAGGAAATTGTCTCCTCTGCCAATGAGTTCAAAGCAGTTCCCCACTTTCTCTTCTATTAGATTTAGTGTATGTGGTTTTATGTTTAAGTCTTTGATCCATTTGGACTTGAGTTTTGTGCACGGGAATAAGTATGGTTCTATTTGCATTCTTCTACATGCAGACATCCAGTTATACTAGCAGTATTCATTGAAGATGCTTTAGATAGATAGATAGATAGATAGATAGATAGATAGATAGATAGATAGATAGATAGATGGATGGATGGATGGATGGATGGATGGATGGATGGATGGATGGATAGATAGATAGATAGATAGATAGATAGATAGATAGATAGATAGATAGTATGGTTTTAGCTTTCTCAAATATTAAGCGTCTGTTGGTATATGGGTTTATTTCTGTGTCTTCAGTTGTATTATGTTGATCAACCTGTCTCTTATGTCACATGGTTTTTATTATCATTGCTGTGTAATACAGCTTTAAGTCAGGGATAGATACCTCCAGAAATTCTTTTGTTGTGTAATATTGTTTTAACTCTCCTGGATTTTTTGTGTTTTTTCCATATGAAGTTGAGATTGCTCTTTCAAGGTCTCTAAAGAATTGAGTTGGAATTTTGGTGGGAATTGAGTCTGTAGACTGCTTTTGGTAAGATGACCATTTTTATTCTGTTAGTACTGCAGAGAATGAGCATGAGAGATCTTTCAGTCTTCTGATATTTTCTTTCATTACTTTTTTTTAGAGACTTGAAGTTCTTCTCATACAGGTCTTTCACTTGCTTGGTTAGAGTTTACATTGAGATATTTTATAGTATTTATGAGGTAGGGACAGAGTAGACAACTTGTCCCTGATTTTAGTGGAATTGATTTTAAGTTTCTCTCCAGTTAATTTGATGTTGGCTACTAGCTTGCTTCATTTTGCCTTTATTATGTTTAGGTCTGTGCCTTGTACCCCTGATCTCTCCAAAACTTTTAACTTGAAGGGGTGTTGGATTTTGTCAAAGCAGTCTGATAAGATGATCGTGTGATTTTACTCTTTGTTTTTTGATATGGTGGATTACATAGATGGATTTTTGTATATTGAACCACCCCTGCATCCCTGGGACAAAACATAATTGATCATGGTAAATGATAGTTTAGATGTGACCTTGGAGTCAGTTTGCAAGGATTCAGTTTACTATTTTTGCATCTATGTCTATAAGCAAAATTGGTCTGAGATTCTCTTTCTTTGTCAACTCTTTGTGTGGTTTAGGTATCAAGAGTTAACTGTGGCCTGGCTGTGGTGGCCCACACCTTTAATCCCAGCACTTGAGGCAGATTTCTGAGTTCGAGGCCAGCCTGGTCTACAAAGTGAGTTCCAGGACAGCCAGGGCTATACAGAGAAACCATGTCTAGAAAAAAACAAAAAAGTTTTTTTTTTCTCATTGACACCGGAGTATCTTACTTAAACCATCACAAGAAAACAAAGATAAAACACGTTATCAAACTCCTCATAATCATAATCGAGAAGAAACTTTCAGACCATCTTAAGACGTGACCTTGGGAGACAGGGACCGGAAAAAAACCAACCCTTCAAAAATTACTGACGAACATAAAGGAATCCCCAATATGACTGTTTTGATAAGTTTCCCTGATCTTGATTTAACTTTGGTACATGTTGTGAAAATCATCTATTTCATCTAGATTTTCCAGTTTTGTTGAATATAGGCTTTTGTAATAGGCTCTGATAATTTTTTAAGTTTCTTAAGTTTCTATTGTTATGTCTTCATTTTCATTTCAGAGTGCCTCTTGTTAGTCTCTGTGCCCTCTAGTTAGTCTGGATAAAAGTTTATCTATTTTGTTGAATTTCTCAAAGAACCAACTCTTGTTTATTCTTTATATTGTTTTCTTTGTTCCTAATTGGCTGATTTTAGCCCTGAGTTTAGCTATTTACTGCCCTCAACTCCTCTTGGGTGTATTTGCTTCTTTTTGTTCAGAGCTTTCAGGTGTGCTGTTAAGTTATGAAGGCACTGAGTGGTAAGATAGATTTTTGGTTTTTTTCCTCTTAAGACTGCTTTCATTGTGACCCATAAGTTGGGTATGTTGTGCCTTCATTTTCATGGAATTCTAGAAAGTCTTTAATTTCTTTCTTTATATCTTCCCTGACCAAGTTTTCATTGACTAGAGAGTTTATGGGCTTTAACCGAAGTCCAGCCTTAGTCCATGGTGATCTGATAGGATTTAAGGGATTATTTCAGTCTTCCTGTATCTGTGGAGGTTTGCTTTGTGTCCCATTATATGTGTCAGTTTTAGAAAAGGTTGGGCAAGGTGCTGAGAAGAAGGTATATTCTTTTGGTTTTGGGTTAAATGTTTCGTAGATATCTGTTAAATGAACTTGGCTCATAACATGTTAGTTTCATTGCATCTCTCCTTTCTGTTTCGATGACCTACCCATTAGTAAGAGACAGATGTTGACGTCTCTCACTATTGTGTGGGGTTCAGTGTGTGTTTTGAGGTATAGTAAAGTTTCTTTTATGAATGTTGGTACCCTTGCATTTGGGGTATAGATGTTCAGAATTGAGACTTCATTGTGATGGATTTTTTCCTTTGATGAGTATGAAGTGTCCTTCCCCATCTCTTTTAATGACTTTTACTTAAAGTCTATTTTATTGGCTATTAGAATGGCTACCCCAGCTTGTTTCTTGGGACTGTTTGCCTTGAAAACTTTTGTCCAACCATTTACTCTGAGGTAGTGACTATCTTTGTTGCTGAGGTGTGTTTCTTGTATGCAGCAGAATAATGGATCCTGTTTATATATCTAGTCTGTTAGCCTGTGTTGTTTTATTGGGGAATTGAGTTCATAGATCTTGAGACATATAATAATATGACCAATGATTTTTAGTTCTTAATATTTTGTTGTTGGAAGTGGTAGTGTGTATGTGTGTATGTGTTTCTCTTCTTTTGGGTTTGTGGTGAGATAGTTAATTTTGTGTGCTTTCATAGGTGTAGTTACCCTTCTTGTGTTGGAGTACTTCCTTCTAGTATCCTCTGTAGGACTGGATTTATACAAAGATATTGTTTAAATTTGGTTTTATTACAGAGTTTCTTGGTTTCTCCATCTATGGCGATTGAGAGTTTTGCAGGGCATAATATCCTGTGGTCTCTTAGGGTCTACAAGACATCTGTCCAGGATTTTCTGGGTTTTAGAATCTTGTGTTGAGAAGTCAGGTATAATTCTGATAGGTCTGCCTTTGTGGGTTACTTGGCCTTTCTCCCTTACAGCTTTTGATATTCTTTCTTTGTTCTGTACATTTAGTATTTTTATTATTATGTGGCGAGAGGATCTTCTTCTTTTCTGATCCAATCTATTTGGTGTTCTGAAGGCTTCTTGTACAGTTTATATCCATCTCTTTCTTTAGGTTAGGAAAGTTTTCTTCTGTGATTTTGTTGAAGATGTTTTCTATTCTCTTTGAAGTGGGAATCTCCTCCCTCTTCTATTCCTGTTATTCCTAGGTTTGGTCTTTTCATGGTGCCCCAAATTTCCTGGATGTATTTGCACTAGGAACTTTTACACTTGGCAGTTTTTTGACCGATATGTCAATATCTTCTGTGGTATCTTATATGCCTGAGATGCTCTCTTCCATCTATTGTATTCTGTTAGGGATGCTTTTGCTATAGTTTGCATTGGCTTTCTTAGGATTTCCAGGCTTCATTTGTGATTTCTTCATCGTTTCTATTTCCATTTTTAGGTCTTGTACCATTTTGTTTTGGTTGTATTTCCTGCGTTTAAGGGATTTGTTTCCTCTTTAAAGGCTTCTAACTTTTGCCTGTGTTTTCTTGTATGTCTTTAACAGATTTATTCATTTCCTCTTTAAAGGCTTTCTTTCTAAGATTTAATTTAAGTTCTTCTTTTGTGCTTCTACTGTGTTGGTGTCATATTGCCTTGTCTCTTGTTGGTCATGTTCTTACCCTGACTTAGCTGTCTGGTTGTCCTAGTTGGTCCTATGTTCCTGATGCCTGCAAGACTCCTCGTAGAGTTAGGGAGAGCCATGGACCTGTATCTTCTTGGGTCCTTGCATGCCTCTTCAGGTAGGTAGACAGGATCTTAGGCCAGACATTGGAGGTCAGGGTACTGAGTGCAGTTCAATGTTTGTTGGCTCTACCCCAGGTAAACCAGGCAGTCAGGGAATTGTTGGAGCGCTCTCCAGTTTTTGGGTTTTTTTGTTTTGTTTTGTTTTGTTTTGTTTTGTTTTGTTTTGTTTAATGTTAAGTACGTAAGTGCCCTTCTTAAAATTTGTGTAGCTGACATAACAACTGGATAATCCTTCAACTCTGTTACTATGGCATTCTCCATTAACCAAGTACAGTTGCCTTAACTGATTTCATCTCTATATATAATGAGCCTTATGATACTAATAACAATATCTTTTGATGTGTAACACAATTTTGTTACACAATATGGATATATAAAATTTATGCATGGTAAGTTTTAGAGAAAAGAATGTAAATACTTCAAAAATCATCCCTTGGAAAACATTTAACTAACGTGTGAAAAAAATTTTTTTATTTGCTCTCCAGTGATATGGACAAGCAGAAATCCACCCTGATAGATGCCCTCTGCAGGAAAGGATGTGCTCTGGCTGATCACCTTCTTCATACACAGCCTCACGATGGGGCAGCAGCTGGAGATGCTGAAGCAAAGGAAGAAGAAGGAGAAAGTACTATGGAATCTCTATCGGAAACCTATTGGGAAACTACAAAGTGGACAGATCTTTTTGACACTAAGGTAACGTACCCTTCTGCTATTAGTCTTGGTGATCTTTCAGTCCTTCTTGTGCTCTGTCTGCCAAAGAGGATGAAGATGAGGCTCCACTCTCAAGAAGATGCATTTTAACCCAAGTACTTTGCATTTGTCCAAACTGTTTTAAAGTGTTCAACAATGATTTTGAAAACAATTTTGACGATATTCATAGTAGCCTTTTATGATAGTTATATATATGATCTTCTAGAAAGTTGTGCTTTTTCTTCTATAAATTTTTTATGTTAATTTTTAGGGTGAAATATGCTCTTTAGTTTAGATATTATTTTCCTCAAAACTCTGAATTCTGTAACTTCTATATGTCTCCGTTTTTTAGTCACCAGTTTTAAACATTTTTGGAAAAGCAAGTTGAAACTCTTTGCATTTAGGTTTTTAAAGAATACATTAAATCTTTTGTCCTTTTTATTTTTTTAAAGATGTTTTTACTTATTTTATATATGTGAGTACACTGTTGCTTTGTCACAAGTTACTGAACATTGATCCCTATTTCTTACCCGAAAGTTATGAGTATATACTAAGTTAATGGAAAGTCCTTGGTGGTATTGATGGTATTGCTGTTAATTGTTAGCAGTTATTGAACATCTACTGTTTTCTAAACACTGCTTCCTCCTTGAAATAGAAATAACTAGTCTCTGTCTTTGAGAACTGTAACAAGGTGGTAATCACCACAGTGAGATTGTTACACGTATTTCTGTCTTCACAGTGACACTGCTGACCATGTGTAATGCACTACAGTACTGATCTGTTTACCATGTTAATTGAACATTTTTTCATACATGTCTTGGCCCTGAAGGAACAAATTAGTATAACAGAATTTCTTTCTTTGAAAATGGTTACCAGACTCTGCAGTTCAGGCAAAACATAGAAACAGTGTCAGAAAGATAGGTTTATATAAAACATGTCCTTTAAAAATTTAATGATTGGTGTTGGCCATTTTTATTTCTACTGTTTGTTTTCTGTAATTATGTAAACTATGGTTTATTTTACACAGAGTGCTGCTTTAAAGTAGATTTTAGTAGCATATGACTTCTTTGTATTTACTTCCTATATTCCTTTATGTAATTATTTGCCCATAAAAGACACCTTTTTAAATTTCCGTGATACAACATACTGAACTTATACTTTCAGAGGCTGGGGAGATGGCTCACTCAGTAAATTGCCTGCCACGGAGGTATGAGGTCCTGAGTTCAATCCCTTGCACAAATGTTTAAAAAAAAAAAAAAAGCCAAGCAATATGACACGCACCCATAATTCCAGAGCTGCAGCAGCAGTATTGGAATGATCTGTGGGTCCACCACTCTGGCCAAACCACCCTTAATAAGGTGGGAAGCAATTAAGAAAGAGACCTGTACTGATTTCTGGCCTCTACATACACATGTGTGCCCACACACAAGAAAAGCTATACTTCTGTGAAAGCTTCATTTCATTGTTAAAGCCATATGCCTTAAAATGTATGTGCCATAAATAATCTCTGTTTTATTTTATAGGTTCTGATATTTGCATACAAGCATGCATTAGTAAATAAGATGTATGGGAGAGGCCTTAAGTTTGCAACCAAACTCGTAGAAGAAAAACCAACAAAAGAAAACTGGAAAAATTGTATTCAGGTAAGTAATTATTCTGTATATTACTTCCATACTGTGTAGTGACTAGAACACTGGGGGAAAAAACCTGTGTGCATTATAAAAAAAATACTTATTCTATTGTGGCCTGTTGTTACCATTACTAAACCAGCATCAACTACATAATAAAAATGCATTATTGATTTGTAGCCATCCAACTTTGTAAAACATTTTCACAGCTAGTAAGAGACCCTTATTTGCTTTAAATGTTTTCAGCAAGGGCAAAAATGAATTAATCACTTTCTGTAGTTAGAAGATGATGTTTTAATGTTCCAGTTGGGCTTCTACAATGAGCTACATTCTAACTTAGCATCACAGTGGCTTCTAATTCCAATCTCTGATGAATGCTGGCCACTCCTGTGCTTCCTTTCATAAAAAAGATACAGTTCCTGCTTCTCACTTCATAAAAATGGCAAGAACAAGTTAACCTTTAGCTAATACAGATAAGAAAAGGTTAATATAAGTAGAACGAAAACAAAGTTTTCCCACAATCTTAATTTTACAGTGAAATACAAAGCTCTTTAGGCTAGATAATTGTTAGTTTTTCTGGGGACTTACTGCATTACCCCACTTGGAAACCCATTAAGAATTAAAAGTAAACATGTCAAACAAGAACTGTTCCCTAATAAATACTAAGCCATATGCAAAAACATAAAAAAAAAAAAGATGATGTTTTCTTTTTTGAAGGAAGAAGCATTCCTTTTTAATGTGTATTGCATTGGTTCTAAAATCATTAAACTTGTATAGTTTATATATTCCTTTTCTGTCTGAGATGATTTCTACCTTTATTAATTTACCATATATTGCATATGCAAAGGAAAACTAGTTGGATTTTTCTCTGTGAATTAGCTTGAGATATGAAGGAAATTATTTTAATGCCATCTTGTTTTCTGTCTATGTTCATCACTCAGTACAATTGGTAAGACAGTTTAACTCCTTTGGGTCTTGATTAGTTTAAGAACTCTTTCTGGCCGGGTGCCACACTTGGGAGGCAGAGGCAGGCGGATTTCTGAGTTCGAGGCCAGCCTGGTCTACAAAGAGAGGTCCAGGACAGCCAGGGCTACACAGAGAAACCCTGTCTCAAAAAACAAAAAACAAAAAAAAGAAGAACTCTTTGTATAGTTTATGTCCTATGAAAATGATTGTGTTTTGTTGGGAAGGGTTAGGGAGGATAGTCAATGGGTGGATGTATTAATGAATCATAGACTGATGGAAAATTTCTGTGCATTGTGACTGTTATTATTAAATTATTCTGAATTTGGGGCTTGGGACTTGTCACTTCCTTTACTAATGCTTTCTTTTATTATATAGCTTTTATTATATAATGCTTTCTTTTATTATATAGCTGATGAAGTTACTTGGATGGACCCATTGTGCATCTTTTACTGAAAACTGGCTTCCCATCATGTATCCTCCTGATTATTGTGTATTCTAAAACAAGAACCAAAACTTTAAATTTCAAAACAGAAAATTTTATAGTGAATGGATATATGAAGAAATGTGTGGCATTTTTAGTCTGACTAATGCATGTTTTCATCCACCATCCAATACTGATCATTAAAACTATATGTATTTATCAGAGAACTCAGTGGCGTGTGGCTTAATACATGTAATACAGACCTCTGACATCATGCTACTTTCTTACTGCCACCCACACTTGGCAAGTGGGAGAATACATCCTGCCTGCTAGCCCCAACTGAGTTGGATGGTCGACGTATGACGTACTCTCCAAAAGTAGAAAATTAAAATCGACATTTTACAGTAGGACAAAAAATAAAATATTTAATTTTTCCAATTTTGTACGATTTAAAAAGGTTAATATATCTCCGGAATTTTTACGATGTAATCCACATCGATTTAATAAATAAACTGATTTTTTATACTCTTGTATTAAAGGTCTAAAAAAACTAAAAATAAATTCAATTAATGGGGATGGTGGGGGGGCATAAACACATGGTAACTGGGAAAAGAAACATGTTAATGAAATCTTCATAAGGAGTCATAACAAAAACAAGGTGGTTTTAGAGCATCCTCAAGTACATAGCATCAGAATGAGTTAAAATTTCTTATGTTGGTGACAGACAGCTAAATCTATCTGGTTTTGTAATAAAATACACAGTATGTTTATAACATTGAAATCATGTAAAATACATGAATAAATGTGCAAAACCACGCACAGCACACCATATGCACTCTGATACCTTATTTTTTTTTTATAAATAAAAGTAAATATTGAAGCTATTCAAGATTGGTCTTAATTTTTTCATAAAGTTTTGGGTTAGAACACAGGCTAATTTATTAAATCTATAGACCAAAAAGTGAGGTGATTTATTTTATAATGTTTCCTATGGGTTTGCAGTTCTTTGAATATGTTTCTAGTACTTATCGTGTGTTTAAGTCTTATATATGTTGTATGTGTGTGTGTGTGTGTTTGTGAGATCTTTGTTTCTTCATTTAGTGCTATACAAGATCTAATTAATCTTGTCTAGTCATTTGTAACTTTTTAAAAATTAGAGCTTTATGAAAAAACTACAAATATGCTTTAAAATGTTTTGCAAGCCCTTTTTACAGGATCTAGGGTCTTAACATCCTTCTGTGGATGCTAGTTGAATGCATGAACTCTCATATGTGTTTTTACCTGTACACTTACAGGCCATAATCTAGCCTTAGATCAGAAAGATTATAGCAAAGATCACTTCAGACCAATTACTAATTTCAGAATCTGTTTTACCAGCCAGATCTTGCTCCTTCATCTAAAGTACCTCAGGAAGGGTCAGTGAACTCTGTTCATTGAGCCATATGTAAATAGTTTTATTGGTATAGTTCTGTAGTTGGGAGAGTCAGGGTGCTACCATGTATCATTTCCTGTCTGGATCATACTGTGCTTCTTGAGAACAGATGATTTCAAGCTCTACACTAGACCATATCCTCAAACCAAAAAAATTTTAGAAAGATGCATGGATGAGGTGGTGACTGACAGTCGTTGTGTCCAAATGCCTATACTACTCACACTGAAAACAACTGAAGAACTAGGGAAAGAAAACTTCCTAAAGAAACATTAGAGCTGCAGAGTGTGCTTGGGATTACTTCAGTTTGTCATAGAATGTTCTACTCCTTAATGCTGTTACCTACATCCTAGAATTACACATTCTTTACCTTTGAAAAGGCCAGTTCTATCCTTAGACACACAAGACTCAATCTCCTTTGTGGTGCCCATTGCCTTATTGCATTAACTAGAGACTAGATAACTTGACACCTACCTTCCCTTGCAGTCTAATCTGTAGGCACTCAAAAGCCCTTAAATTGACCACCATGTCCCATGAGAAAGTCATGGTACATTACGGGTGCTGTCCATTCAAAAAACTGCTTATTTGATTTAACTTTAGCTTTTGTGCCATGTTTTCTTCTCTGCTTTTTCAATAAGCCAATACTTGAAAAAAACCTACATATTTATACTCTGCATATAAGGTGTAAGAAGCCTGCATGTAGGGAGGTGGGTAAGGTAGCATGCATGCACAAAACTTCTTGAATGGACTTTCTCTTTGAAGAATAAGAAAGTAATAAATAAGCTAGACTTGAGTCTAAAACCAAAAATAGGAAGACATGAGTACTGCTCTACTAGGGAGTGTTGGTGACAGACAACTCTTTCTGACAGAATTTCTGTCCTCCTGGCCCTCTGAATCCAGAGGGAGAATTGTTCTTACAAAGTAATGGCTACTCACTGGCCTACAAAGGTATTGGTTTAATTTCTTGTAGAACATTCACTATTGTGAGAAGATCTTGAACAGCTAGTCATTCTATGGTTTACTCAATACATCTTGTCCATACAACAATTACTATTCAATGACAGTTTTGCAGTGAGTACAGAACTGACTCTTTTCCATGTACACCAAATATGTGTCTTCCCAGCTGTGCTCATCAAATGCATTCAGGAATCAGACTGCCAACTCTTAACAAAAATGTGCACAGAATATAGAGGAGCTATATAATTCCCTTTGTTTTCATGTGTGAGTTTACAACTTATCACATAGCACATATTGGCAATGATTCTTGAGCTATCTGCCTCAAAACTCAGTTTATAGCAGCAAATTTTGTGACTAGCTGATTCCAAGTCTGAGTCATCAGAATCTATGATTTACAAGAATAAGAGCATATGGAACAGTATGTAGAAATAGCCTAGCCAAAAAAGAAAAACAAACAACAACAACAAAAAAAAACCAGACTTTTGGGAGTCTCTTGAGATAACTATGGATGTTATGTAATGGGGCAATGAAATTTGTACACTATGTTTTTATTAATAAGTTATTTTAGAAAAAAAAGTATTTTAGAGTCAAGAACTGGTGTCCCAGGCCTTTAATCCCAGCACTCAGAAGGCAGAGACAGGTGAGTTCAAGACTAGCCTGGTCTACAGAACAAATTCCAGTATAGCCAAGGCTGGTCAGAGAAACCCTGTCTCAAAAAAGGTTTACATCTTATACTGTACTTAAAGAAGAAAAGATTTTCCTATAATTTTCTTCAAATTTGTAACAGTGAAAAAGTTAACTGGAGGCTTAGAGGGGGAAAAAAGACTCCCAGTGAGTTGAACTCCTATGGGGATAGGAGGTCTGGCGGCTGTTCTCCGTCTGCTGTCGCGGTGAGCTATAGTGGTGGCTCTGTGATGAACGGTCTACGAGAGACCAGGCCATAATGTTTCTACTTATTCTAACTACAGTCAATCCAGCCTTTCTAAAAAACATTCTGTCTGGTTACAAAATAGCGTGGAATTTGTGTCCTACCCTAGAAATACAAATAAGGTATATCTGTAAGTCCAGGAAGGTGCTTAGAAGGCAGGATCCATTTGCTATAATTTTATTTCTCTACATTGTATACTTCAAAGGTAGTGCATCGAAAAAGAAGTCGGGCTCTATTTGAGAGCCTTTTTTGTTATTGTTTTGTTTTTTAACATTTTTGTTAAATGTTTTTGTTTCCTTACATTTGTGTGGCATGTGCACCCGTTCACAGCAGTCAGAGAACACCTAGTGGGAGTTGGTTCTTACCCACCTGTTGATTGTGAAGATTGAACCCCAGGTCATCAGGCTGCAGGCAACCTTGTTTACCACCTGAACCATGTCACAAGCCACTAGCACAGCCTAGTTTTCTTGTTTTAAACTAGTCATTTGTCCATCTGTAGTCAATTTTTCCACTCTTTTTTTTTTTTTTTTTTTTTGAGACAGGGTTTCTCTGTATAGCCCTGGCTGTCCTGGAACTCACTCTGTAGACCAGGCTGGCCTCAAACTCAGAAATCCACCTGCCTCTGCCTCCCAAGTGCTGGGATTAAAGGCGTGCGCCACCACGCCCTGCTTAATTTTTCCACTCTTACTCTGTCCCTAGACAAGCTATGGCCTGTTTCCAATCACTACAATTTTGAGTTTTCTTCCAGTTTTGGACTGACAAAATGCAAAATCTCTCCAGTCTTTCTTAATGCAGTATTCTTGAGTTTAATGGACATTGTAGGCTGGCCTGTGGTGAGTGAGTGGTACACTGTTAACACTGATATATAATTACATGACAACACATAATATATTCATTCTATCTGCTTACCTATTGATGAGTATTTATATTTACTTTGGGGTAAATATTTTGGAACAAAATTGCTGTTTATTGAGTTGGAGTTTTTTGTTTGTTTTTGTTTTTTGTCTTTTGTTTTTAATGTAAGAAACTTTCAAATTGTCTTCCAACGTGGGTGTGCTGATTGAAATGTCTTACTAGCCAAGTAAGAGTCATGGCTTCTGAGGTTTTCTGCTGTGGGGGTGCTTTTGGTTTTCAGTCTACTCAGTACTTAATGATGTTACTTTTAAAACTAGGTAGTGGTTGTCTTCTCTCTTTGTGGTTTTAATCTGTATTCCCACAATAAACACTGTGTTTGTTAAACATGTATTGCTTCTTTAGGGAAGGCTCTTCCAAAATTTGTCCACTTTTTTTGTTTTATTGTGTTTCAGTTCTTTAAGTATTTTGGTACATAATGTGCTTTATTATATAGGTGTAAATTTTTAAAATTTTTCTGCTAGGACTTTTTTTTTAATTTTTTTATTAGATATTTTCTTAATTTACATTTCAAATGCTATCCTAAAAGTTCCCTCCACCCTCCCCCCGCCCTGCTCCCCTGCCTACCCACTCCCACTTCTTGGCCCTTCCCTTGTATTGGGGCATATAAAGATTGCAATACCAAGGGGCCTCTCCTCCCAATGATGGCCCACTAGGCCATCTTCTGCTACATATAGAGCTAGAGACACAAGTTCTGGGGGTTCTGGTTAGTTCATACTGTTGTTCCTCTTCTAGGGTTGCAGATCCCTTCAGCTGCTGGGGTTCTATCTCTTGCTTCTCCATTGTGGGCCCTGTGCTCCATCATATAGATGACTGTGAGCGTCCACTTCTCTATGAGACAGCTATATCAGGGTCCCTTCAATAAACACTTGCTGTCCTATGCAATAGTGTCTGAGTTTAGTGACTGATTATGGGATGGATCCCCCGGTGGGGTAGTCTCTGTATGGTCCATCCTTTCGTCTTAGCTCTAAACTTTGTCTCTGTAACTCTTTTCATGGGTATTTTGTTTCCTATTCAAAGGAGGAATGAGGTCTTCCTTCTTAATTTTCTTGTGTTTTGCAAATTGTATCTTGGGTATTCTAAGTTTCTGGGCTAATATTCATTTATCAGTGAGCCCATATCCAATGACTTCTTTTGTGATTGGGTTAACTCACTAAGGATTATATCCTCCAGATACATACATTTGCCCAAGAATTTCATAAATTCATTTTTTTAATAGCAGAATAGTACTCCATTGTGTAAATTACCACATTTTCTGTATCCATTCCTCTATTGAGGGACATCTGAGTTCTTTCCAGCTTCTGGCTATTATAAATAAGGCTGCTATGAACATAGTGGAGCATCGTCTGGATATATGCCCAGGAGAGGTATTGCTGGATCCTCCGGTAGTACTATGTCCAATTTTCTGAGAAAACGCCAGACTGACTTCCAGAGTGGTTGTACAAGCTTGCAATCCCACCAGCAATGGAGGAGTGTTCCTCTTTCTCCACATCCTCGCCAGCATCTGTTGTCACCTGAATTTTTTGATCTTAGCCATTCTGACTGGTTTGAGGTGGAATCTCAGTGTTATTTTGATTTGCATTTCCCTGATGATTAAGGATATTGAAAATTTTTTCAGATGTTTCTCAGCCATTCGGAATTCCTCAGTTGAGAATTCTTTGTTTAGCTCTGTACCCCTTTTTTAATGGGGTTATTTGTTTTTCTGGAGTCCAGCTTCTTTAGCTATTTGTAGATGTTGGATATTAGTCCCCTATCAGATTTAGGATTGGTAAAAATCCTTTCCCAGTCTGTTGGTGGCCTTTTTGTCTTGATGACTGTGTCTTTTGCCTTACAGAAGCTTTGCAATTTTATAAGGTCCCATTTGTCAATTCTTGATCTTACTGCACAGGCCATTGCTGTTCTGTTTAGGAATTTTTCCCCTGTGCCCATATCTTCGAGGGTTTTCCCCACTTTCTCCTCTATAAATTTCAGTGTCTCTGGTTTTATGTGGAGGTCTTTGATTCACTTAGACTTAAGCTTTGTACAAGGAGATAAGAATGGATCAATTCGCATTCTTCTACATGATAACAGCCAGTTGTGCCAGCACCATTTGTTGAAAATGCTGTCCTTTTTCCACTGGATGGTTTTAGCTCCCTTGTCAAAGATCAAGTGACCATAGGTGTGTGGATTCATTTCTGAGTCTTCAATTCTATTCCATTGATCTACCTGTCTGTTGCTGTACCAGTACCACGCAGTTTTTATCACAATTGCTCTGTAGTATAGCTTAATGTCAGATATGGTGATTCCCCCAGAGGTTCTTTTATTGTTGAGAATAGTTTTTGCTATCCTAGTTTTTTTATTATTCCAGATGAATTTGCAAATTGCCTTTCTATCTCAGTGAAGAATTGAGTTGGAATTTTGATTGGGATTGCATTGAATATGTAGATTGCTTTCGGCAGGATAGCCATTTTGACTATATTAATCCTACCAATCCATGAGCATGGGAGATCTTTCCATCTTCTGAGATCTTCTTCAATTTCTTTCTTCAGAGACTTGAAGTTCTTGTCATACAGATCTTTCACTTCCTTAGTTAGAGGTATTTTATAGTATTTGTGACTATTGTGAAGGGTGTTGTTTCAGTAATTTCTTTCTCAGCCCTTTTATCCTTTGTGTAGAGAAAGGCCATTGATTTCTTTGAGTTAATTTTATATCCAGCTACTGCACTGAAGCTGTTTATGAGGTTTAGGAGTTTTCTGGTGGAATTTTTGGGGTCCCGAATATATACTATCATATCATCTGAAATCAGTGATATTTTAACTTCTTCCTTTCCAATTTGTATCCCCATTGATCTGCTTTTGTTGTCAAATTGCTCTGGCTAAGACTTCAAGTACTATATTGAATAGGTAGGGAGAAAGTGGGCAGCCTTGTCTAGTCCCTGATTTTAATGGGATTGCTTCCAGCTTCTCTCCATTCACGTTGATGTTGGCTACTGGTTTGCTGTATATTGCTTTTTATTATGTTTAGGTATGGCCCTTGAATTCCTGATCTTTCCAAGACTTTTATCATGAAAGGGTGTTGGATTTTGTCAAATGCTTTTTCAGCATCTAATGAGATGATCATGTGGTTTTTGTCTTTTGAGTTTGTTTATATAGTGGATTACATTGATGGATTTCCGTATATTAAACCATCCCTGCATTCCTGGGATGAATCCTACTTGGTCATGATGGATGATCGTTTTGATGTATTCTTGGATTCAGTTTGCGAAGATTTTATTGAGTATTTTTGCATTGATATTCATGAGGGAAATTGGTCTGAAGTTCTCTTTGTTGGATCTTTGTGTGGTTTAGGTATCAGAGTAATTGTGGCTTTACAGAATGAACTGGGTAGAGTACCTTCTGTCTCTATTTTGTGGAATAGTTTGAGGAGAGTTGGGATTAGGTATTCTTTGAAGGTCTGATAGAACTCTGCACTAAACCCATCTAGTCCTGGACTTTTTTTGGGGGGGGAGACTTTTGACGACTGCTTCTATTTCTTTAGGGGAAATGGGACTGTTTAGATCGTTAATCTGATCCTGGCTTAACTTTGGTACCTGGTATCTGTCTAGGAAGTTATCCATTTCATCCAGGTTTTCTAGCTTTGTTGAGTATAGCCTTTTGTAGTAGGATCTGATGATGTTTTGGATTTCCTCAGGTTCCGTTGTTATGTCTCCTTTTTCATTTCTGATTTTGTTAATTAAGATACTGTCCCTGTGCCCTCTAGTGAGTCTAGCTAAGGGTTTATCTATCTTGTTGATTTTCTCAAAGAACCAGCTCCTGGTTTGGTTGATTCTTTGAATAGTTTTTTTGTTTCTACCTGGTTGTTTTCCGCACTAAGTTTGATTATTTCCTGTCGTCTACTCCTCTTGGATGAATATGCTTCCTTTAGATCTAGAGCTTCTAGGTGTGCTGTCAAGTTAGTACTGTATCCTCTCTCTAGTTTCTTTTTGGAGGCACTCAGGGCAATGAGTTTTCCTCTTAGGTCTGCCTTCATTGTGTCCCATAAGTTTGGTGGATATGTTGTGGCTTCATTTTCATTAAACTCTAGAAAGTCTTTAATTTCTTTATTTCATCCTTGAGTAAGGAATCATTGAGTAGAGTGTTGTTCAGTTTCCATGAGAATGTTCGCTTTCTATTATTTATGTTGTTATTGAGGATCAGCCTTAGTCCATGGTGGTCAGATAGGATGCATGGGATAGTTTCAATATTTTTGTATCTGTGGAGGCCTGCTTTGTGACCAATTATATGTTCAATTTTTTAAGAGGTACCATGTGGCGCTGAGAAGAAGGTATATCCTGTTTTAGGATAAAATGTTCTATAGATATCTGTTAAATCCATTTGTTTCATGACTTCTCTTAGTGTCCATGTGTCTCTGTTTAGTTTCTGTTTCTAGGATCTGTCCATTGGTGAGAGTGGGGAGTTGAAGTCTCCCACTATTATTGTGTGAGGTGCAATGTGTGCTTTGAGCTTTACTACAGTTTCGTTAATGAATGTGGCTGCCCTTGTATTAGGAGCATAGATATTCAGAATTGAAAGTTCATCTTGGTTGATTTTACCTTTGATGCGTATGAAGTGTCCCTCCTTGTCTTTTTTTATAACTTTGGGTTAAAAGTCAATTTTATCCGATATTAGAATGGCTACTCCAGCTTTTTTCTTCGGACCATTTGCTTGGAAAGCTGTTTTCCAGCCTTTCACCATAAGGTAGTATTTGTCTTTTTCCCTAAGGTGCATTTCATGGAAGCAGCAAAACGTTGGGTCCTATTTGTGTAGCCAGTCTGAGTCTATGTCTTTTTATTGGGGAATTGAGTCCATTGATGTTAAGAGAAATTAAAGAAAAGTAGTTGTTGCTTCCTGTTATTTTTGTTGTTAAAGTTGGGATTCTGTCTTCTTTTAGGATTGTTGAAGGATTACTTTTTAGTTTTTTCTAGGGTGTAGTTTCCGTCCTTGTTTTGATGGTTTCCCTTTATTATCCTTTGAAGGGCTGGATTTGTGGAAAGATATTGTGTGAATTTGGTTTTATCATGGAATACTTTGATTTCTCCATCTATGTTAATTGAGAGTTTTGCTGGATATAGTAACCTGGGTTGGTATTTGTGTTCTCTTAGGGTCTGTATAACATCTGTCCAGGATCTTCTGGCTTTCATAGTCTCTGGTGGGAAGTCTGGAGTAATTCTAATAGGCCTGCCTTTATGTTACTTGACCTTTTTCCCTTACTGCTTTTGATATTCTATCTTTATTTAGTGCATTTGTTGTTTTGATTATTATGTGATTTATTATTATTTGATTATTATGTGTCGGGAGGAATTTCTTTTTTGGTCCCGTATATTTGCAGTTCTGTAGGCTTCTTGTATGTTCATGGTTATCTCTTTCTTTAGGTTTGGGAAGTTTTCTTCTATTATTTTGTTGAAGATATTTGCTAGCCCTTTAAGTTGAAAATCTTTTTCATCTATTCCTATTATCTGTAGGATTGGTCTTCTCATTGTGTCCTGGATTTGCTAGATGTTTTGAGTTAGGATCTTTTTGCATTTTGCATTTTCTTTGATTGCCATGCCCATGTTCTCTATGGAATCTTCTACACCTGAGATTCTCTCTTCCATCTCTTGTATTCTGTTGCTGATGCTCACATCTATGGTTTCTGATTTCTTTCCTAGTGTTTCTATCTCCAAAGTTGTCTCACTTTGGGTTTTCTTTATTATTTCTATTTCCCTTTTTAGGTCCTGGATGATTTTGTTCAGTTCCATTACCTGTTTGGTTTTGTTTTCCTGTAGTTCTTTAAAGGATTTTTGTTTCCTCTTTAAGGACTTTTACCTCTTTAGCAGTGTTCTCCTGCATTTCTTTAAGTGAGTTATTCATGTCTTTCTGAATGTCCTTAATGTCTTCTACCAGCACCATGAGATATGATTTTAAATCTGAGTCTTGCTTTTCTGGTGTGTTGGGGTATCCAGGACTGGCTAAAGTGGGAGTGCTGGGTTCTGATGAAGGTGAGGGGTCTTGGTTTCTGTTATTAAGATTCTTACCTTTGCCTTTCTCCATCTGGTAATCTCTGGAGTTGGTTGTTATAGTTGTCTCTGGTTGGAGCTTGTTCCTCTTGTTATTCTGTTGGCCTCTGTCAGCAGACCCGGGAGCCCAGCTCTCTCCTGAATCTCAGTGGTCGGGGAGCTCTCCTCTTGCAGGGAAGGTGCACGGAGTTTTGGTGTTCAGACCTGCCTCTTAGGTAAAGTTGAAGACCCTATATAAGGCCTGTCCTAGAAGATGTGTTGCTTCTGCGGTCTGCACACTCACCTGCACAGACTGGTCTCTGTGGGACCCTTTGTAGCCCGTGAGCTGACCAGAACAGTCTGGTCTCTGAGAGACCTGGGACCCAAGATGGCTCTCTCACAAGTTCGGGCAGGGAAAGCCCTCCCAGGGCAAGAACTCTCCTCAGGCGGGGAGGGTGCCGGATGTCTAGAGCCCAGAGCTGGGTCTGTCCCAAAAGCTGTGCTGTTCAGCCATTTGCTCACTCACCCTTTGCAGTCCGTGAGTTGACCTGTGCAGACTGGTCTCTAAGCGACCTGGGACCCAAGATGGCTCTCTCACAAGTTCCAGCAGGGAATACCCTCCCAGGGGGAGAACTCTCCTCAGGTGGGGAGGGTGCCCGGATGTCTAGAGCCCAAAGCTGGGTCTGTAGTACTTTTTTTGTTTGTTTGTTTTGGTTTTTTTCGAGACAGGGTTTCTCTGTGTAGTCCTGGCTGTCCTGGAACTCACTTTGTAGACCAAGCTGGCCTGGAACTCAGAAATCCGCCTGCCTCTGCCTCCCGAGTGCTGGGATTAAAGGCGTGCACCACCACGCCCGGCTCTGCTAGTACACTTTAAAAGGCAAAGATTTTTGAGGTTGGTATAATCCAATTGCATGTTATTTTAATTTAATTTAATTTTATTTTATTTTATTTTATTTTGGCACTATCTCACTATTTAATCCTGACTGATCTGGAACTCACTATGTAGGTCAGGCTAACTGGAGATTCCCCTATCTCTGCTTCCTAAGTGCTAATATTATAGGTGTACGCCACAGAATATATTTTATTTGGTCGGTTGGTTTTTATACATTGTACTTTACATATTTCTAATACATCTTTGTTTAGTCCAAAGTTACAGAGATTTTACCTTGTATTTTACATTTTTTATAATTATTAGTATTTATATTTCAGTGTATATTTTTGTTTGTTTAGTCTATGAAATTGACCAAGATTCAAAGGCGTATTATATAGGTGTGTACAGGGTATTTATTCTTGTATCTGGGGTTTAATACTTTCCCATTGAATGACCATGACTTTGTCAGAATTGGTTGACTGTGAGACTTTGTGAACTTGATTTTGTTCCATTGACCTCACCATCACCACCATGGCTATGCTGTGGCTCTTTCATACTAGTTACTGGAATGCACACCGAGAAACCAATGATTTCCACATTGATTCTCCCACCCATACTCAACAGGGAAACAGCAGCAAGTAAAACCAGAGTTTGGTTGTAGATTCCCAGATAAATAGCCATGTGCTTGCCATACATTGTGCAATTGCCAAAAACACTCTGTCCTTTTCTGTTTTCTTCTGTGAAGTTTAATCCTATAACTTTTGTATCTTAAAGAAGAGGACTGCAAAAAGCCTTCCTTTTGCTTAAAATTGAGAAAGTACAGCTGCTGCACTGGCAAAGATTGTTTTATTTGGTGAAAGAGAATACGTGTGTGTGTGTGTGTGTGTGTGTGTGTGTGTGTGTGTGGTGTGTGTGTGTGTTTATGGGGTCTTGGGGAGTAGAACCTCAGGAGGTTTTTGTGTGTTTTTTAAGATTTTCAGAACTTTGTGTATATAAGTGTGTTCCTGCATATACACATGCGCACTATGTGTGTGCCTAGAAGAATGTTGAATCCTCCACAACTGCAACTACAGTTGTGAACTACCATATGGGTTCTGAGAACCAAACAAATACTAGTCCTCTGGATAAGCAGGAAGTTCTCTTAACCACTGAGTTGTCTTCCTAGCCCAGACACTTTTTATTATTTATATTCTTTTAGAATTTCAAACAATATATTTTGATCATATTATTTCTCCTCCCTGAACTCCTAGACCCTACCTTCTACCCAACTTCATATTCTTTCTCACCTTAAACCCACTTGTGCACACACATGTAACACACACACACACACACACACACTGAAGCTATGGAGTCTGATGTGTGTTGATCAGCTGTTATAAACCCAGTGTGACTCCTCTCCAAGTAGCTATCAGTTGCAAATAGCTACTTGGCTAAGGATAGGACTTTGTCAAGTTTTTATAAAGCAAGCCTTCCCACCATATTCTTATGGAGTATCCTGACACCTCTTGGCCTTTTCATTTTAGTGTAGTTAAATCTATAGAACAAGTTCATCTCACAGGAACATAAATTGGGAATTTGACAGTGACTTCACATCTATTGATAGAGCTTAGAGAAATTAATCTTTGGACTGCCTTCTAGTGTAGAAATTTGCTTTGTCATCCCATTTGCTTACTGTCTTTAGTTTTTCTCAATAATTCTGTAAAACTGGATAGGATTCTAGCATATCTGTTAATACATCATCAAGTATTTGGCACTGCTGCTGTAAAGGGAGTAGTAGTTCTAGTTCCTGAGATCGACGGCTAGAATATATAATACAGTTTGCATTCTGATGTTTATCTTCTTGGCTAAACTATTAGAAATCCTAAAAGTCCTACTGCATATGACTTACACATCAATGGACTGTCAGGGTGCCCTGAAAGCCATATCCACCTACAAGCAAAAATATAGTTAAGTTTTTATAAATGATGGTAAAGAAAAAAAATTAGTGCTGTTCTACAGAAGTATTATCTGATCCTGACCCAACACCATCACATCAGGCATGAATATTGTATTTTTTATTTGTATTTAAAGTTTTCTTTGCCACAGAAGCTAAAGTGTATACATACACATATAAACATGTATATATGAAATAATGGTAGTCAGGATTGTGTTTTCCCTCTCTCAAGCTCTGCTCTATAATTGCAATATTGCATTGGGAGTAATGTACATGATCATGTATGTCCACATGTATGTGGATCAAGTCAACACTGATCATGTATGTCCACATGTATGTGGATCAAGTCAACACTGGATGTCTTCCTCAATCACTATCTACCGTTTTGAGACAAGTCTCTGAACTTGAAGCTTAACAATTATGATAGGTAATCATACCTATCCTGGCTGTCCACCAAGCACCAGGGATTCTCCTGACTTTACCTTCCCAGCACTGCAATTTCATAAGTGTGCTGCTGTGCTCAGCTTTTTATATGTGTATGTGTGTGAATATGTGCACCTGTAGTGTTCAGAATCCTGGAGAGACCATCAGATCCCTCAGAGCTATAAAGAGTTGTTTGCTGAATACCACCTTGTTATGTGGGTATTGAGACCTTGTCACCGTGATTGCATACCAGTTGATCTTAACTGCTAAACCATCTTGCTGATGCCTCAGGGGAGGTTCTTAAGACATCTGTTTCCTCATTCCATCAATTTCCACATATCCCACCTTTTCTAGCTACAGTAAGGCAATCACTGTGGCACACGGCTGTAATCAGGCAGGTGCATATCTATTTCAAAGCTGCCGTGGGCTGTACACAGTGAGACCCTCTCAAGCTCAGCGTCAGTAATTATGACAAGCATATTGGCACATGTAAAATCCAGGGACTAGAGCAGAAACAAAGAGGAACCCACCTCTTCATTTACTTCTTTGTATAGCTCTTATTTAAGAGCTTAATACATTGGGAAGTCATGTATCTATTTACTTTCTGTAGATACTTAAACTGACCACATAATCTTATCATCTTAGAAAGTTGTATATTGAGTTGCATTTATTATAGCCATACCAGTATGGTACAGTGTACCTTCTAATATCTTCACAAGACACTGATTGTTTCAAAGACTCGTTACATTTCACTCCCATTTTAATATTCCTTTAAACAGTTTGACTGATGATTCTGAATGTTCAGCCAAGAGAGTGGTATCAAAAGCTTGCTTAAACTTAGCTAAAAATTCATAATCAGTACTAAATCTAAATTTATTTGCCCACAGCACCACAGTGCCTGGCTGGGAAAGGTATACCATGGTAGCGAGCAGCTTATCCAGGAAGTAGTGGTGGTAGACAACATCAGAGGCCAGGACATAATCATAAAAACAGGTTGACTTAGGGAATCTCTGGTCCAGGTCTTCCCCCCATACCAGTTCTTTCACTTCAGGTAGATGAGCTGTGCATTCTAGTGTGTTTTTAAAAATATTGTATTGAAGATTTCCTAGAACATCAGGCAGGTCTGTTGCTGTGACTTGAGCTCCTATGAGAAAAAGAAATGGTCATGCTGCCTCGAGATGTGGGCAGCCATAATTTCATTTCCTAAGAGTTAGACAAGAAATGGCTACATGTATGACTCCTGCCTCTGTTGGTATATAGGCTGAGAAAACTGATGAAACTTAAAGTAGGCATGACCTAGGATGATTAGCACCACATTTGATGTCAGTAGCACCCCAGCTTAAACCCCCACCCCCACTCATGAATGTCAATGAGATTCAGTTTCATACCTTTGGACTCTCAACTTCCATGCATGAAAACTAGGTAAAGTAACTACTTGAAGACTAATGTCACCAAGACTATTTGAATAACTAATGATGCATGTCATGTGACATTTAGAGTCAATTAAATAAAATTGTGGCCAAGCCACACCCTGTCAGTAGTAACAAATCAGAATTGTCACAGAAGAGTTTTGGGTTTTTTTTGCTTTTTGTTTTTTGTTTTTTTGTTTTTTTGTTTTTTTTTCAATGAGAACAAGAAAAAACAAACCTAAAAGACTGGACACAATGGAAACAAGGCCTGGTCCAGCACCAATTTCAAGTATTTTAGCATCTTGGAGATTTAATTCCGCTGTATGGTCTTCTAAATATTGACACAAAGCTGTAGCCTAGAAGACATTAACAACAATTTTTCTCTTTGAAATTGGATCATTAGAAACCAGGAGTAAGCCATTGTTGCTTGAGTTGAACATTAAAGCATAACCCTAAATATTTTCAGTTTAATAAGTGTAGTATAAGAAACAGTATAGCCAGGTACAGTGGCTCAGACCTGTAAGCACTAGGAACCTGAGTGAGCATGAGCTACTATGCGATTCTTCCCCCTGGTCCAAAAACAAACAAGCAAAACAGAAAGAAAAACTTAATAATAATACCCATCTCAAAAAAAAAAAAATACCCATCTCTACCATGAATGCTATAATTCTACCTAAAGACCTGGAGAATCAGTTCCACTCTTAAATCCGGAACGTGTACTGGAAAATAACAAAATCTTCTCGGTGTTTTCATGTTGGTTCTCTTTTTTTTTTTTTTTTTTTGGTTTTTCGAGACAGGGTTTCTCTGTATAGCCCTGGCTGCGCTGGAACTCACTCTGTAGACCAGGCTGGCCTCGAACTCAGAAATCCGCCTGCCTCTGCCTCCCGAGTGCTGGGATTAAAGGCGTGCACCACCACGCCCGGCCCCACGTTGGTTCTCTTAAGTGCTTCATGTAAGTTATATAAATTTGAGCACTTCTCCCAGCTCTTATATGAAACTATGGATTAATTAGGTTTGTTACATTAGACAACTGACCACTTCCTCTCTCCCTTTCCTCCTCTCTCTCTCCCCTTCCTCCTCTTGGGTGGCAAACATTGCCAAAATAGTACTTGTCAAAGTGTTCAGAGTAGTTTGTTAAAGACACAGATCCTTAGCTTCTGCAGGTCTACGTGTCTAGATCAGCCCTGGCAAATTCGTTTTTATTCATGATACTAAAAGTCCTTTTTATGATTTGTTTCTAGTTTTCATAACTTTTCTGTAATGAGATAAATTTTATATTAATGAGATAAATTGATTCATAAAAAGGTCATTTATGTCAGCTGAGCATGGTGGCACACACCTTTATTCCCAGTACTCGGGAGGGAAAGTGAGGAGGATCCCTGGGTATTCAAGGCCAACTTCAGCTGCATAGTAAGCCCCAGGACAGCTAGGACCTTGTTGCCAAAACAGTATTTGGTGTGGGGGACACACATATATACATGTGCAGACGAAATATCAGCAAGGCCTGGGAAAGACTAAGAAGGTCAGTACTCACAAAAGAGTAACACACCCCTGTACACACAGACCAGGGTTTCAGTGAGGTAGGAAGTTACTGGCCAGGGAATTCCTGAACTCTCACCATTGCAGGTCATAGGGTGAATAGCACAGTATCCCTATCCCAATGCATCCTGTGTTCTTCTATGCTGTCAAGGTACTCTAGTGACGGGTAAGACGTGTGAACCAGTTACAAATGACTGTTTTAAGTGGCATAAATGAGGCATACAGGTGGGACTGGGCAGAATAGAGTTCACTCGGAAGTCAGTGCTGTCTTCCTGGTGCAGGGAGAGGAGAGCCACCTGAGGAAAGATGCGTGTGTGTGTGTGTGTGTGTGTGTGTGTGTGTGTGTGTGTGTGTGTGTGTGTGTGTCCTGCCAGGTGCAGATGTCAGACAGCACTAAAGCAAGGGAAGGGGTTTTGGTTGGCAAAGAAAAGTTCTTCTATGAACCTTCAATATTGAGTGTCGCCTGCAGTGTTCAGAGAACATACTCTGAGCAGTCTAGTGACGATTACTGAAGTCAGCCTCCCTCTAGCTCTGAAAACACCCTGCCCTCCAGTAAGTGTCACCTGGAGTGTCATTTTGGCATTTCAACACCCCTACTTTATCCCTCAAAGCAAATTCAGATGTAATCTCTCTACATGGACAGCTGCACCAGAAATCATATATTCAGTTTATGCAGCTGTCTGAAACAAATCCCAAGGCAGGCCCATTTGGTATAGGACAGGCTGAAGCCTTAATTGTTATAAAGTCTTACCATCACTATAGTTATGTGTTCGCCTGGTGTAATAGGTTGTTTGGTGTTTTTAAACTTCTGATTAGGCAAAAGACCATTGCTGGAAGGAAATCATACCTGTGTATAAATTACTAAAAGAGCACCCAGACCTGAAGCCCTGGCTCCTTTTTTCTCTGCCTACTAACAGTCTCCAAGACCACCTGCAGAGTCCAATGGGACTCTCTTCATGACTACTCAGTGTTCCACAGTGCCACCATCATGACTTTCTAGTTTAGTGTCCCTTTACCATGTATATATATCATTGGACAGTTTTTAAGAAACAGCCACCTCCTTTCCCTACTCAGTAATCAATCAAAATATTTAAAGATCTCAATATAACTTCCAAACATTAGCAAACTTAATGCTGTGGACCCTTTCTAATGTGGACAGCCTCGCATTGGAGAAAATGGTAACATTAGGCCTCAGACCACTCAAGAGTTGAGGTTTACCAAACCTATGACCTTTACTAGAGTTCTGGTATTTTCAGCTGTGAGGTAGAAATAATGTTGCACCGGTCACTACAGCTAATGTGGGCCTAGAAATAGTGCTTCATTAAATCTTCCCAATCATGTCAGCAATTAATTGTTACCAGGAGTTCACATTTTAAATATGGACACAAGATAAATGGACAGTGACTGGCCATGATCACACAACCTGAAAATACAGAATTTTGTCTGTTTCAGTGCCATCCTTACAAGCACGGGAAGCGAGATGTAGAGAAATGATTCCTGAATGTTTCTTCTGAATTATTTACTGTTTACCATGTGAAAGAGTCTCAAATTACTGAATGCCTCAGAATGGAGGGAGGGCCCAAAACTGCCTATTGCAAATTCTAAACTACAAATTTTTAACTATTTCAAATAGTAGTTGTATCAGTTTTATATACCATTTCCAATGTATTCTACTTAATGTCAGTTGAAAACATTTCAGCGAATATTGATTAGGGCAGGGGTGTGTATGATGGATCACTGGTCTATCATGATGAGGAGGAAGGGAGAGGGTGGGCAAGGAGCAAGGGGAGGAAGGTACAGGAATGGGAGAGAAGGATTTTACTTCAAAGCCAGTGCTGCTGGAAGAAATGCTGTACATCTGAAGAACCCAAATTCCTTGGAAACCAGGCAGTTACTAGCTGTGAAAGCACAGAGGTAAGAAGGCACATGGCCAGTTGTTGTAGGCAACACAGATGTACAAAATGTTTTATCTCCAGAAAGCTGGACCACATAGGTAGCAATTCTCACCCCTGGCCACACCACTGTGCCATAGTTCTCAATGGATTCTTGAATGATGATCTTCTTGCCTGCGAACTGATAATGCTCTTGTGTGTAACTGGCATAGTCTGTAGGAACAAATTTCTGGATGCTATGAAGAGATGATTCTATCCTGTCGGACTCTGTGAAGCAGAAAAATCAGATGGGCATCAATAAGATGATAATAGATGAAGCTGTTTCTCTAACAGGAGAGCAACCATCAATAGCTGTGACTGTAGAGAGAACACAAAACTGAATTACATAGGGTGATAGGGACATGGAATTCACATGTGACAAAATGACAAAGTGTGCCCTTGGTCTTGCCTTAGAGAGGACAGAAGAGGTGACGCCCCAGCCCCACTTTCTTGTCACCAAGAGGAAGTGATGTTACCTAGTTACCTACAGAGTGGCCTGAGTGAACTTTCTGAACATAGAGGAGCTAGATAAACATGCACATGGCTGTTTTTGGATTTTGGGGTGAGGTGGCATTCCCACATGTTGGCAGGAGCATGTTCTCTTAAATCCACAACTACCCCTCTCAAAAGGCCTAAGCTACCCACAGTGGAGCCAGCTTTCCAAGCCCCGGGAAGCTATTAGCCAAACTCCAGATATTAAATTACAACTGCTTTAAATACTCCTCGAGCCCTATAAACCATGATAGCAGTTCTCACATGTCATAAAATGGGAAGAGAGCACCTAACAGGCCTAGTATCATGCAGTCACAAATCTTCATAGGTTTTCCAGTGTTTAGGAAGAGCAGTGAGGTGAAATGTCAGGGAGGCTGAGGATGCTAAGCCCATGATCTACTGTTGGCTAAGAACTAAAGTGATACCAACAGTGGGGATTCTGGCTTGGAGCAGAAAGGTCATGGATGCCGTATGTCCCATGTATCCTGGGATATGACTAGATTTTGACAGGAGTAGAATCTGGCCTCTAGAAAAGAGATGGGAGAGCAGTCAATGAGCATTTGATGTCTTTCAGAACAGCCACTCGAGGTGAAAAGGAAGGAGATGAGTTTGGAAAGACCCCTACATAGTTGTAGCTTCCTTCAGGGCAGGCCCTACAGTGACTTCAGGTGACTACTGTTGCATAGAATTTTAAAAATAAACTGGAGCTCATAGTTTATGTGACTTTATATGTTTTCATTTTTATTTCCTAGAAGTTTGTTGCATTTTAAGATGGTATCAGTGTGGGACATATTAGGAACAGGATCTTACCAATAGTAAGGATGATTGAGTTGTTTATAGATTAATCTAGGGGAAATCTTGGTTTCTTTAATGGTATCATCATTGTTAACAAGCAGGCAATTCTGACTTACACCACTCAAAAGAGAGAAACTTCTGTACTGACTCAACAGCTAAGCTTCAATAAGCTTGTAGGAACTTGCTCATCAAGAGCCAGTGTGGTCATTGGGCCACTCTCTCCACTGTAAAGCTGTAAGGCATAGACCCACAGTCTTCACAGTTACCTGACAAGCCCCATCTTTATGAATGACTGATGAGGTCCTAGAATCATGGGACTGTGAGCTGATCTTGAATCTAGTTTAGACAGATAGAAAGCCAAGGAACACAATGGAGAATGTTTTACCCTCAGGTTCTACAAGGAAGAAGAGACACTGATTCACAAGTATTTACAAGGACCCTGTATAAACCTAGCCCACCCACCATTGAGTGGTGTGTGTTCCAGCAACAGAGAAAATGGAAGTAACATGAAAAGCATATGTCACAGTGAGATGTATAAGATGACTAAAGGTGAGATTTATTTTCATGTCTGGGTATTTTGTCTACAAGTATTCAGCTATGTCTGTGTGCCATGTGGGTACAGTGTATAGTGCAGTGATCTACACATATATATATAGTGCAGAGGCCATAAGAAGATATCAGATCTGGAACTGGAGTTAAGATGGCTATGAGCTACCATCGGTACTGGGAATCAGATCTGGATCCTCTGGAAGAGTAATCAGCACTCCTGACCACTGAAAGGTCCCGCCAGCTTGAGATCTGAGTAGTTGTAGTTAACTTTGGTCTTTAATGTAATCTGTCTGTTAGTTACATAACATCAAATGTCTCTTGGCCACAAGTAACAACCAGATCCAAAGTTCATGACATTCACAGCCAGAATAGGCTGTCTCCAGTACACCAGGCCATCAGAGATTCCTGCCAGCTCCATCAGGTTCCTCTAACCCTACCACACCCAGTATATACCTCTATCCCTTTCTCCCAAGGACCACCATTGTGGCAACAGTTTTCTCTCAGTTTTCTCTACAGATAAGATTGTGGGTTGATTTTGTAAGTAAACAAGTATGAATTTTGGAAGTTCATTATCACTATTAATATTATTCATTATTATTTATTTACTTATTTTGAGATATGTAAAACAAGTGGATCTTGATTTCTTGATTCCCCTGTCTCAGCCTCTTCTCTACTGGAAATACTGGTATGCACCACTGTCCCTTGCTTCAATCAATCAACATAACTTTAAAAATTGATTGCTACAAACTTTTCTCTGACCTCTACATACATACTGTGGCATACACGTACTTGCACACACATAATAAGCAGTTAAAGGTGCTTTGCTTCCAAGCCTAAGGACCTATCCTATACTGATTCCTGAGCCCTCATGGTAGAAGTAGAGAACTCACTCTGGCAAGTTACCTCCTGCTTTCCACATGTATGCCAGGACATGCACAGCAAAACATAAATGTAATAAAATTTTAAACACAGCATATAAGTAGTTTTATGTCAGACCCTCTGAAGGTCTATAAAGAGAAAAATATCTGTATTATACTTTAGTTTCATTTATTAATAGTAAATAGATCAGAATTTTATGAAAACAATATGGAAAAAATAAGTTAACACCCTCTTTAGCAGAAGTGAAACTTTTCTTAACCACTGTAAATGGTTATTTTAAATGGTTCTCAGGACATCCTTGGTAATGTCTATTATTTATTTGCTTCTGAATCCATGCCTAGACATAATCTTAAATTTTTACATGGCTCTAAGAGGAAATACCTCTGACAGGGAACCACTGTCAGAAAAAGATGCCAGGAATATATCTGAGTGAGAAGCAAAAAAACAAATCTAAATTCCCTTTTGGTGGTTTTAAAAGTTGTTCAAACGTATAGCACTCTTAGACCTGCACACATGATAAAACATTGTGGAAGTGATAACAATGAAAACTAGAAGGTAATTGATTTTGTTTTCTGCTCTTTTTTATTATAGTTTTAAAAAATCATAGAGTTTAAAATGAACACATTCTTGTGGTTGGGAAGTGCTGTAAGAGCTTACCTACTGAGGGTCCTGCAAAACCATCTTCCTGTGGAGACCCCGAGCATAGGGGCTGCTGGGCTGTGTGTTGATCCATAGCCAGAGCCTGTTGAGAGGGAAAAGACACTTGAGACTCAGCCTTGCAAGATTCCCAGGAGCATTGCTTATCAGCTTGGTTCCTCAGGGTGAGTAAGGTAGCCACCCAAGGAGCTAGTTTCACAGTGTAAGATGCAGCAGCCCCTATGATCAAGGAGAAATGCAATCCAGAGCAGGTGTACCTGGAAGCATATATTGCTGTTCCTTGTCACAATCTGAGACTTTATAGCTCATCATTAAGTTCTGAAGTTAAAACTAATTCAGATTACATTTGGAAGAAATTTCAGTGAAGAAAGCCTGTCCAAAATTGGGTGCCACTGGGGACACTTGTAAATTGTGGTTTGATGAACCATGGATAAGAAACCCAGCTTGGATCAGACTCTGAGACTGTGTTGGAACACAGCTCTAGCTAGGAGACTGATCTGGCTCCCCACTTTCAGTACTTGGAGTCTCCTTAGTCCCCTCACTCACATACAAGAAGACTGATTTACAAGAGAATTGGCCAGAGACCAGTGATAGGCACAAAAGCCACAGGCCTGTTGGACCTGGGAGAGCCAGGGTACTTGGTGTTTGCTGAGTATAAAAGCAGATACTGCCATTTGAAGGTTAGTGAGATAAATAGAAACATAACCAGCACTAGGATTGTGTGGATACTCACTGTCTTCAAAATCACAATAACCCCCATCACTATCCCACCTACCTAGGAGGCTGAGGCAGATGATCCACAAGTTCAAGGGCATCCCTAGCAATAAAAGAGGTCCTGTCTCAAAATTAAAACAGAATGGTAGCTGAGTAGTAGACCATGAGCTTGCACCAAGCTAATGTTCAGTCAACAGTTAAGAGGTGGGTCAGGGAAGAGAATCCCAGATAAAGATGAAGTTGATCAGTGACAAAGCCAGGAGTCTAAGTGGACATACAGCTGCAACCACTTTGTCTGGGGAAGCTGCCTATTTCACCATGGCTTTTCTTAAATAGCTCCCAGAGCTTAGTGTATATTAAGTCCGCCCTGTACACTGGCATCTTTAATCTTTCTAACAAGTTTCTGTAGATTCTGTCATCTGCATTTACTATCTTGAGTTTATTGCCATGCGCAAGAGCTGCCCCATTCTACTGTTTCAGCCACTGAGGACACCCCAGCCAAAAGCCCTCCTACAGAACTTGCTTAATTCCAGTCACTCAGGCCTATGAATGGTTGTAGATGCAGAGGCACTCCAGCCACGAAGCATCTTTTAACTCCACGTGTGCAGAGGATGTGTGCCCCTGGAGTCCCTGTGCACGTCAAATGAGATGGTGGTGGATGTGATGTGGCTGCATGTTCCTGGCATCTCTGGTGGAGGAACTGTCTAAACAACCAGACTGCTGTGGACAGATATGATGTGGCATTTTAGTCAGCTCACGCACTCAAGCCATCAAGTAATTACCTTAATTCTCCAGTTTACCAAGCTACCCAACAATGTTCCACCCATGTGCCTCACAGAAGCATCTTTCCCCTTGCAGACACTTTCTTATCTTGGCTTTTAATTTTTCAGTTTCTCATTGACCTCAGGAAGTTAATGGTTCTACCTTTTAAAAGTAGCAAACATTATTGTGAGGTTCAGAAACTATCCTTGATGTGATGAGAAGCTGTGTTAGAATGTTGGCTCTAAGCCGGGTGTGGTGGCACACGCCTTTAATCCCAGCACTCGGGAGGCAGAGGCCGGCGGATTTCTGAGTTCGAGGCTACCCTAGTCTACAAAGTGGGTTCCAGGACAGCTAGGGCTATACAGAGAAACCCTGTTTCGAAAAACCAAAAAAAAAAAAAAAAAAAAAAAAAGGATGTTGGCTCTATTATGCAGAATCTGCTTTGAAAATGAGTTAATTGTGACACCATGTGAAGTTGGAGGATTGCGAGCTATAACCCAGCAAAGCCTCTCACATGTGCAGTCCTTCACCGCTCTTACCACCTCCAGCACAACAGAGTGGACATTCAACATGACTACTTCCAGGGCTATGGAATGGACACACTCACTGTATATAATACCTCCAGGATATGAAATAAGGATGCAATATAACCCTGTAATAAAATACCTGTCTGTCACCATGGGATGGCACAAATATAATCTAAGACACTGTTTTATTTCACATGCAAGGGAGGAAGAACATGCTTCAGATAAGGAATAGGTAACAGTTCTTGAGAAATCAAATGACCCCTCCCACCACTGATATTGGTGTCAACAATTTTTCCCCAAAGGCAGCTTGTGTATTGAAAAAAAAATCAATCTAGTACAATTACTGTTATCTTTTTAGAGTCTTACATTAGTTTGACATATGTTAGTATTTACTATTAAAGAATTTGATCTTTCTTAAAGTAACTCCTTGTTATTGCCTTCAAACCCATCAGAACCTTTTCAAATTATCAGTTTAAACATGCCTTTACCTTATGAAGCAGAGATCGCAGTTTGTGTGGCCTCAGGTCCCCAGTGTTTTTTATATAGGTCCACACTTGAAATGAGGAGCTCTTTATGACCAAAAGCCAGCTAGTTGGAGTTCAAGTTATTTATGGTAGCATTACCCAGAGCTCTCACAGACACATTACTAGACTGACACCTCTCTCTCCCTCCCTTCTTCCCTCCCTCCTTCCTTTCCTCTTCCCTTCCTTTCCTTCCTCTCTCCCCACCATTTCTCTCCTGCCCCAACCTGAAATGGAATGTCCCCCAAAGATCCAGAATGTCTAAATAGAGACAAGTTCTCTAGTTACTGGTACCCTGTGGGTGGGGGCAGGGTAAAATACAAATTTTTGTTTCAGTTCTAGAAAGAAATGGGAGGTCAATGAATGGGATCAAAGTGTAGCACATAAGTATGCAAATCTCATAATGGAACCCAGGACTTTGTAGCTAACCTAAAAGAAATTTAATTAAAAATAAACAGGAAGTATAGCTTGAGAGGTTAGGGTTTCACACAGACCTGCAGACACTCCTGTGGTTCAAGAGGCATGCCTGCCCAGGGCACTGCCCAAGGTGCTGAGCCTAGCAGCCAAGAACAACAAGAGCCACTACCCAGAATAAAGCAAAGTGGTTTCCAGGAAGCGAGAACTGCTTATAAGAAGGGAAAAGTTAAGGATGTAAACCTCTATGCAGGGTGTTTGAAGTTGTGTCAGAGGGAAGAGCACTTTAGAAAGACTCCTCCTGGAAAAAGCTATGGAGAACAGCTCATGAAAAAGCTCAGGCAGGAAGCTCCAGAACTCTTAAAATAGAATCCAGGTCATGAAAATTAAAGCTGCAGGCGGATGGGACTTAATGAAGTGTCCAGAGTAAAAGTGATTAACTTGAGTACACATAAAAACTGACGTTCATTTCTCTATCCAGCCTTAGTCCACATTCTGCTCTCATCATCATTATTGCGCTCTGTCACATTCTCTGAACTTGGGATCCTTGCCTGACTCCTAGGGTTCCATGCATGCTGGATCTTCTTTCTTGTAACTTGAGGGGACAAGATGCCCTAACATTTTCCCAACCCTATCAGTTGGACATTCTCTTCCTCCCAATAATACCAGTTTTCTGGCTGCACTGTTGTTTCTAATACTTATTTCTACCAATTTCCTTCATCTCCACGAAAACAGTATCAACATGGTCACAATTTGGTTTAAAAGATAAGGGAAATTTTGGAAAATGGATTGCTTGGTGTCACACAACTGTAATCTGATTGAAAGAAAGAGGATCAAAAGGTAGAGGCCAGCCTGAGCAATTTAGGGCACTTTATTTCAAAATAAAAGTTAGAAGTTGCTCAGTGCTGCTCAATGGTAGAGGACTTGCCTAGCCTGCAAACTTTAAAACTGACTGCAGTGCCTATGTTGTAAATAATAAAACATATTCATTCTAAAAGTTTCAACATGAAGAAAAGGGATTAAAAGGACAATTAGATATACTTAATCCTAATATAAGAAAAGATCAACCTAACTAGTATTTTTTGAATTGTCATTTCTATATACTTTTTGTATAAAATTTTAAAACTACATTAAAAAGTAGTTTATTTTTTGTAAAACTATAGAAAAATGACTGGATGGGAATGTGTCTTTTATTTTAGGGTTTGTTTGTAATAATCTTTTTGATAGCCTCTGGAACTGCTTTTTAATTAACTTATTTATTCACTCTATCTCCTGATCACAAGACCCTTCCTTGCTCTCCTCCCACTCCCCCTATTATCCTCTTTCCTTCTCCTCAAAGAAGAGGACGTCCTGCTTGGATACCATTGAGGACTAAACTCATCCCCACCTACTGAGGCACGACCACCATGCAGTCCAACTAGAGAACAGGAATTCAGAGGCAGGCAACAGTCAGAGACAACATCCCCCACCCCCACACACTCCAATTGTTAAGGGACTCACATCCAATACACATCTGTAAGGCCTAGATCCAGCCTATGCATGCTGTCTGGTTGGTAGTTCAGTTTCTGTGAGCCCCATGGGCCCAAGTTAGTTGACTCTCTAGGTCTTGTGGTATCCTTGACATCTGCAGCTCATTCAATCCTATCCCACACTCTTCTCTACAACTTCCTAAGCACTACCTGGTGTTTTGCTGTAGGTCTCTGCCTCTGTTTCTATCATCTGCTGGATGAAGCCTCTCAGGAGACAGGTATGCTAGGTGCCTATCTGCAAGCATAACAGTATCATTAATAGTGTCAGGTTTGGTTTTTCCCATGGGCTGGGTCTCTGGTTGGGCTAGTCATTGGTTGGTTATTCCTTCCGTCTCTGCTCCATCTTTATCCCTGCACATCTTGTAGGCATGAGATATTTTGAAGGTTTTGTGGATAGTTTGGTGTCTTCCTCCCTCCACTGGAAGTTTTGCCAGGATACAGGAGGTGGCTACTTGAGTCTCCAAATCCCCAGCTCTGGAGCCTCCCCAGTTCCAGGTCTCCAGCTAGTCCTAGAGATGCCCCCCAGTGATTTAACGGTCTCTCTCCCAACCCTCTCCCACCCCTCCTCTCAGCACCTAATCCCTATTCCCGTTCCCTTTCTCATCTGCTCTGCCACCCAGTTCCCTCCATCCATCTACCTAGAGTTCAATGAAAATGAAGGCACAACATGCACGATAGGAGCTTTAAACAGTAAATCATAACTGTTTCCTGGATCTCAAGTGAATTAGATCAGAGTTTCTTAAACACGAGACCATTGAGACCATTGGAAACTATGTCAGAAATCTGTAGAAGCTTTAAAATCCCTGGTAAGTCTTGCTTAGAGACTTGGAAAGGAGCCTGGAGCCTTAAATTTTCCAACCAAGAATTATCCACTGACCTCCAGGCAGGTGCAGTTGCTATTTTTGCTCTTGAACCTTGGAGTGCCAGGGTTCACAGCAATCTCTGGGAGATGACAGGGACACATTATTTCGAGTGCCAACCCATGAAGGATTAGGACTCTGTAGTGCACTCTGATGAAGTAAGATCCCCGAGTTGGCTTTGGGCTCAATAGGAAAGAACTTGCAAACAAGCACTGCTCAGAACAGCTGTTCATGGGAAGCCCTACAAAATAGAAAGCAGACCAGAACTAGAGTGAGAAGATACTGAGGGTGTCAGGTTTAGATGGGGCCAATAGGCATTGTCACCTAATCTCTCCCTCAGCTCAAACTTGATTTTTATTTGCTTTCCTGGCCTAACGTACCTCTGTCACCTCTGGTGCTCTTAGGAATCCATCCTCCCCTCTGACAGTGAACAATGAACAATCTGTAGAAGTATGCTCAGTTGTCACATCAGTGGACAGAGGTGCTATTAGCACTGAGTACCTGGGATCCAGGATATGGCTCAAACTCCCACAGCAAACAGGAAAGCACCGAGAATGATGATCTAGCCCCAAATGTCAATGGGGCTAAATCCAAAACTCCACACAGGCCATGGATCAGAATTGTGATGCGGGAAGATTGTAGTGGGCATCCTGAGAAAGCCATCTCCTGTCTCGGTAAGCTTGGTATCCTCTCTCCTGCCCCTCAGTGGCTTCATGTATGAAATAGAGATGGGTTGGCATTCGCAGAGCAGTTAGCACGTGAACAGTTATGAGCTAGCTATGTCTTCCAAGTATCTGATATTACTGAGTGTCCATTCTCCAAGAAGCAAACACAGAGACTGTAATTCAGTTGAAAGCATTTTATTTGTAAAGTGTAATTAACATAGTAAAGAAGGTGAAAAATTAATGCCATATGAGTTATCTGCCACTAATACAGAAAACAGTACTAAGAGTGGGGTTGTTGGAGTGCTAAACCTGACCATTTCCCACATGGATAAACTTCCAGTTTCTATTACCAGGTCTAGGTGGAGCCTGGCCTCCATGGACCACAGTTGCAGCAGCTTTTGTATGCAGTTGCCTTTTGTTGAGGTATTTTATCACATCAACAGAAAAGTACAGTCTTTGCTCAAGATTGTTTTAGATATCCTGGGTCTTTTTCATTTCCATACAGATTTTTAAGATTATTTTTTTCTATTTCTATAAAAAAAAATAGCATTGGGGTTTTTAACTTACGTTGCTTTGGATCTGTAGGTTGTTTTGGGTAGGATGGTTATTTTCACAGTATGAATTTCTCTGATCCATGATCATGGGTTGCTCTAGTTCTTAAAACATACTTTCATATGTTATATATGGAAGTATGCTTATACATATATTTCCATATGTTCCATTTGTTATAGCTGTAATAGTAAAACGGCTTCAGTTGTGTATAAATAACAACTGGCAATCACCAGGTTGCATGTTAACATAGTAGCCAAGAATGCACCGCGACTGAATTATAAGCCTGAGAATTAATTACAAGGAGGATGCCATGATTGAGAAACAGGTTTGGATGAGAAATTCTGATAGAAAAATTTCCAATGACCAGCAAGATGGCTCAGCAGCCATAAGTACATCCTGAAGATTGCAGATGACCTGAATTTGATCTCTGAAACCCAAAATAGAAGAAGAGAACTCAGTCCTGAAAGTTGTCCTCTATCATACTGTGACATACATACTTGTTTGTTCATGCATGCACATGAGTGTTCACACACACACACACATATATATATAATATATTTAATACATTTTAATATTTAAAAGGGTTTTAAAATAAGATTGAGTTTGATAGCAATATTTTTCCTGTCTTATACTTTAATAAATGGCATGTTTCTGACTTAATCCAAACCAAGCACATGTTATGCCAAATGTATACAAGAAAACATATTTTTTACTAAAGCCATTTTTGGTGAGCTTGAGAACACAAGCTACTCACTACTACTCTGATGGGGCCAAACACCTCCAGCAACATCTTTGTTTCCATAATTCCACCCATGGCTTGGAAGTACAGCTTTTTAAAAGACTTAATTGTAGCTGACGAGGCTCTGATTTTAGCTACATCTCTTGACCACTGTTCAGAAAGATAATTTTTTCCCAACAGATTTCTATTAGGAAAGAATGTGTTTATCTGGCACAACTATCCTGGAATGTTCCATGGTATGACATGCCTTCCATTCTCCCCCCACCCCTTCTAGAGTAGACTTAGTTTGAGAAGCGGTTCTGTGAGAGAACACTGTCAGAGCTTGAGGGGGTGTGCTTAATTTTATTCAAGCACCAATCCTGGCTTTGAAAACTGAGAAAGCTTCTGCCCTTGGAAGCTTTGTCTTCCACACTCTGACTTTGTAATCTCAGACAAGCCAGTCTCTAAGGATCTCTCTCCTTCTTCTATCAGAAACATAAAGGCCGTAAGTATATCTACTCCAAAATGTTCTGAAAGATGACCAAGCCCGCTCAGTCAGTCAACAGGTTCTCCAGCTCAGGAATGAGGATTTAAAAAGACAGTTAGACAACATTGTAGCATGACCCCAGTCAATTCGGAGACTGAAGGCAAATTTTTATTTTCCAACCCACTTTTTATACCATTTTAATTACATGCAAGTATTTTGGGCAAGCAGTACAATAAGGAACTAACAAAGCAGCATGGAATGTATGTGCTGTGCTGCCAGGACAGTTGTTTAAAAGAGCTTGTCATAATGACCAGAATACTTGAGCTGATTTCCTCATCCAAGCCCCAAATCTTGCCTGAAGCCTAATTTTTCTGTTCCACCCTAAGACTAAAATTCTTGCCTTACCTTATTCTCTATTACAGCCTAAAGTTAGATTCTTGCCAAAATTTACTTCCTTATTATGCCCTAATGTCAGAGTCCTGCCTGAGCTTACTTCCAATGTCAGATTCCTGCCAAGTGGTACCCCAAAAGGCTTTCCACAGAACAGAAACACCTCTGGGCCAATTTCTTGTTTTTCTTTGTTTTCAGCCCTAGGTGAAGCATAAGCCTGGGCAGAGAGATGATGGGATCTTACTATCAAGATGAGCTGCCTCATGAAGAAGGCTGCCCCAAAGAGTTAGTTTCACCACCATCCTATATGGTCAACACAAAAAATTATGAGAATACATGAGCACAATAATTTTATCACAATTTATTCCAGGGTAAACTGACTTATGATTCATATGTGTGCAGCTTTGTGTATGGTCTTGTCACTGTGACTAGGTGACTATGTGAAGAAAAGCAAAAGATATTAGTGGGAACTGATATTAGTGGGATGTTAGTGGGTATTAGTGGGAACTGATATTAATGGGATATTAGTGGAAGTGCCAGCTTGACAAGAGGGCTCAGTTATCTTGGATCAAAAAACAACATGTAAAGGAGCATGTCTGCTGTGCTGATTAATCTTACTATTAACTTGCTAGGATTTAGAACCAAACCTAGAAGAAACCTAGGAGACACACCTCAGAACGAAGGTCTAGATTGAGTTAAATGAGGTGAAAGTATCCATACCCTGACCCCAGTGTAGATGACACCAGTGTATGGATTGATCCTCCACTGGTTAGAAATGAAGAAGCTGATCATTAGAATTCATCTTGGTTTGCCTCCTGGCTACAGATGCAATATGACCAGCCATCTCAAGCTTCTGCCTCCATGACTTCTCTGCCAACATCTGTGCCCTTGAGCTGTGAGCCAAAAAGAAACCATTCCTCCCAATAACTTGCTTTTGTTCGGTGTTTTGTTACAACCATAAGAAAAGTAACTACTTGACGTTTCTTAAGGCAACCAGAAAGCAGAGAAATGGGGGAAGGTACTAGTGTCAAGATACACCCTTAAAAGAAACATGCTCCAAATATTGTCATTGTCTGAATATAAAACATGTCTATAAGTACCTGTGTTGAACATTTGGTGATCTCAGCTTACAGTGCCTTGGTAGTAGGTAGCTGGAGGAAATGGGCTTGAGGGTGTTAACTCTTTCTGATCCTCCATGTTATAACAAGTCTGTAAAAGCTCCTGCCGAATACCTCCCCATTTTGATGGCCTGGTAGCACCTGAAACTGAGAGCCAAAATAAATTCTTCCTCCCTGGAGAGCTTCTGTCAGTCAGGCTTTTTGTTGTCATAGAATAAAAGTAACCAACGAACCCATCTAGTTATGAACTTGTCAATGGGTTAATCTACAGATGAGGTCAACACTTTGATGCACCAACTACCCAATGCTGTATACGAAGCTTTCAACACGTGGATCCTTAGGGTAAACACTTCATATTCGAACCATAACAGGTGGTCTGGAAAGGCAAAACAACAGAGAGAACAAAAGAACTACTGCTTGGTAAGTGGGAAGAAGAGGGGATAAACAGCACAGGGGAAGTTTAGGAAGTTTAGTCTTATTACTCTGTAATACTGCAGTAGTGAGTACATGCTGTAACATTTATCCCAACCAGAGAATATGCAACCTTGAGAGCGAGCTGCAGTGCACCAGAGGCTTTAGTCCTTAAGTCCTTAATGATGTTAATGTAGACTGATTGTAATAGTGTGCCCCAGTGGTACTGTCAGTGAGAGCTGTGAAAGGATATATCACACAATTATGCTGTGACCTAAAAATTCTATTTTAAAATCCATTTGAAAAGCTTTATACTCAACAAAAGTGAATAGCAACAAAAATCAAGGTTTCATGTTTTAGTTAAGAGGTCTTTACAATAATAGTACAGTACATTCTGTTGTAATTCTCCAAGAAAAAAAAATCTTGCAGGTTAATATTCTGTGGATCCTTTCCCACAATGTTAGTAGAAAACCCGGAGTAGCAATCAAAAGTCAATCAGTGAGAGATGAAACACTAAACTGCAGGCCAGCTTAAGTGCTTTACACATGTAAAAAGATCAGCTGATTGCTTAGAGGCTTGGTCCTCTGCCAGGCACAGAAAGAATGGTGGCATCAGCAGGAGCTCTCACAGAGGATCATCTTTTCATTGCTCACATGTGAGTCACTCTAGATATTGGAATAAAAACACAGTGGCTCTTCCTAAAAGACAGGATTGCAGCATACCTTAATACATAGACAACAAGATCAGAAATACTCAATTATACACATATGGAAAACAAGGCCTTTATTTTTAAGAGACTCTCCAGAATCGCTGTGTAATCAGGACAGAGAATGAATGTGATTAAATGTGCATTTGACTGAGATGATCTGTGTCACTCACCTGCCCCCATATGGGCCACCTGTAGCTGTAATGTCTAGTTATCCCAACCATGCAAACCTTTTACATTAGCAGACAGCCTAGGAATGGACTAGGACCCAAATACAGCATCTCTGTTTTGTTGCTCTCCTAATAGATAGAGCAGATGGATCTTGGATCTTTCACAAATGTTTCTCATACTACCCATCTTAAATTGTTTTAGTTAGACTAAAGCTCATTTATACTAACACATCTTACATGTGGGGCATCTTTTCCTAGTCTCTCAGTTTCACTATTTCATAGGTGAAAAATTGAGCTTGATGTCTTTGCCATAAATAGCTACTTTCCCCATACCCTGCAATGAAAAAATCTTGTATTTCTTTGCCCAGATAATTCTTACAATTTCCTTTATCATGGGTAAATTTCTTGTTACTTGTCATAATATACACATATAAATTTTTTTAACCTGGAAGCAATCCCACTAAAATCAGGGACTAGACAAGGCTGCCCACTTTCTCCCTACCTATTCAATATAGTACTTGAAGTCCTAGCCAGAGCAATTCGACAATGAAAGGAGATCAAGGGGATACAAATTGGAAAGGAAGAAGTCAAAATATCACTATTTGCAGATGATATGATAGTATATATAAGTGACCCTAAAGATTCCACCAGAGAACTCCTAAACCTGATAAACAGCTTCAGCATAGTAGCTGGATATAAAATTAACTCAAACAAATCAGTGGCCTTTTTCTACACAAAAGATAAACAGGATGAGATAGAAATTAGGGAAACAACACCCTTCATAATAGTCACAAATAATATAAAATACCTTTGTGTGACTTTAACTAAGGAAGTGAAAGATCTGTATGACAAGAACTTCAAGTTTCTGAAGAAAGAAATTGAAGATCTCAGAAGATGGAAAGATCTCCCATGCTCATGGATTGGCAGGATTAATATAGTCAAAATGGCTATCCTGCCGAAAGCAATCTACAGATTCAATGCAATCCCCATCAAAATCCCAACTCAATTCTTCACTGATATAGAAAGGGCAATTTGCAAATTCATCTGGAATAATAAAAAAACCTAAGGATAGCAAAAACTATCCTCAACAATAAAAGAACCTCTGGTGGAATCACCATGCCTGACCTCAAGCTGTACTACAGAGCAATTGTGATAAAAACTGCATGGTACTGGTATAGTGACAGACAGGTAGACCAATGGAATAGAATTGAAGACCCAGAAATGAATTCCCACACTAGCAGCTTTACAGCACATCTGAAAGCTCTAGAACAAGAAAAAGCAAATACACACAAGAGGAGTAGACAGCAGGAAATAATCAAACTCAGGGCTGAAATAACCAAGTAGAAATAAAGAGAACTACACAAGAATCAACAAAACAAAAAGCTGGTTCTTTGAGAAGTTCAACAAGATAGATAAACCCTTAGCCAAATTAATTAGAGGGTACAGAGATAATATTTAAATTAATAAAATCAGAAATGAAAAGGAAGACAACAACAGAAACTGAGGAAATTAAAAAATAATTAGATCCTACTACAAAAGTCTATACTCATCAGTGGAATAGAATTGAAGACCCAGAAATGAACCCACATACCTATAATCATTGGATCTTTGACAAAGAAATTAAAACCACCCACTGGAAAAAGACAGTGCTTTCAAAATTGGTGCTGGTTCAACTATCGGTCTGCATGTAGAAAAATGCATATTGAACCATTTTTATCTCCCTGGTGAAAGCTCAAGTCCAAGTTGATCAAGGACCTCCACATAAAACCAGACACAGTGAACCTAACAGAAGAGAAAGTAGAGAAGAGCCTCAAACACGTGGTACATGAGAAAATTTCCTGGGCAGAACACCAATGACTTATGCTGTGAGATCAACTATAGACAAATGGGACCTCATAAAATTGCAAAGCTTCTGGAAGGCAAAGGACACTGTTGGTAGGACAAAACAGCAATCCACAGATTGGGAAAAGAAATTTATTAACCCTACATCTGCTAGAGGGCTACTATCCAATATATACAAAGAACTCAAGAAGTTAGACTCCAGAGAACCAAGTAACCCCATTAAAAATTGGGGAACAGAGCTAGACATAGAATTATCAACTGAGTAAACTGGAATGGCTGAGAAGCACCTAAAGAAATGTTCAACATCCTTAGTCATCAGGGAAATGCAAACAAAAACAACCCTGAGATTCCATCTCACACCAGTCATACACCATATTGTCAAAGGATAACATCACCGAGCAAAGGTGGGAAATTACAATGGAGGAATTAGGCTGTCACCACTTGAATGCTTTGATCAATCTTAGTACCACTAAAAATAGAAACCAGCCATTAGTTGTCTCCTGGTGTAATTCAACATGAAGCACACAGCACCGACTATGATGTATTCTTGCCAAACAAAACAGGAACAAAATGAATTTGAACTTGTCTAGCCAAGTCTCTGTGGAAACACAAGGGAAAGAGAAAGAAATTAAATTAAATCACAAGTGAGCAAAGAAACAAATCAAAATGTAGAATAGTCTATAAGACAGTTGGTCTGGTTACTGAGTGGACAATGTCAAGAAGCCGGGAAAGTAGTAGTATTACAGGGAGCCCACCAGAGGTGACCACTGAAGTCTTTATTCCAGACAGCTGAGACTACAACTAAGGATTTTGGGACCCAACTGTAACTCCAAATGTTTGCGTATGGGTTTGTTTGTTTGGTTGGTTTGGTTTGTTTATCTTATTTTTTTTAAGGCAAAAACCATATCTTTATATCTCACACTAGTGATGCAGGAGAGATTTTGCAAAAGCAAGCAGTTTGAGTAACATAAGCCTAGATAAGCAAAGAGCTTATTGATAAAAATATCAGTGTGTTTGGGCGAATAACCAGGCAGCAGACCAGGCTGAGGGGGTTCCACGTGGAGAGGTTTATTGAGCGGGTGGGGGAGGGGGTAGAGAAGAGGAGAAAGAGATAAAGGGGAGAGAGAGAGAGAGAGAGAGAGAGAGAGAGAGAGAGAGAGAGAGAGAGAGAGAAGAGGACAAAGAGAGCGAGGAGGGGGTGTCTTCCCAATTTATAGGGAGAATGATGTCACACCATTGAGGGTGGAGACTGAGCCAGGTGGGCTGTGGGATTGAAGGTGGTTGCCTTGGCAACGCAGGTACACAGGTTAAGTGGGGCTTGATGCTAACAGAGCTGAAAGAGGTTTTCACAAGAAGGCAGTTTAACAGAAGCTAATAAAACCTAGGTGGAACATCTCGACTTTGGGTTTCTAGAGTAGAGTTCAGTAATTTTGCACAGAACTTGTCCTCAAGGAGGTCAAATTTTAGTAAAACCTAAACAACCTCAGAAAGAGTACAAGTTGAAGGAAATTTTGTACTTACTATCTTGCCCTGTCACAGCGGTGGAGAGAGGTTTGGATTGATTCATAGAGATGATTGTAATAACTGAGTAGAATGAGCAAACCTTAATCTAATTTTTTATTACAGTTAATATTTGTATTTATTAGAAAGGGATATGTTATCAGATACTATAAACAATTTTGAATGAACGAAAGATGAACAGTGAACACCACCTTGTTTTTTTTTTAATGATAGTGTTTGGGGAGTATAGCTCAGTCAGGGGCTTGCTCAGTGTGCACCATGTCCTGAGTTTAGTCCTCAGCACCGGGTAAAACTAAGATAATAGGCACATGCCTATTATTACCACAGCATCCCAGCAAGTGTCAGCATGAGGGTCAAAAGCTGAAGATTGTCTTTGACTACCTAGCAAATATGAAGCCAGGATGGGCTACATACAAGAGGCTCTGTCTCAAAAATTACATGAACAATACCCATGAACATAAAAATTATCAGTTGCTCATATGGATATGTTTGCACCAACAGGCAACACTGGCCATAGTATTATCTACATTTTTTTACTCATTATTTATGCCCATATTTTGATAATTGTGTTTAGGGTGTAAGACAATACCCATGCTATAAGGTGCACAAGTGGCCAGGCCCTCTGCCCCTCTTCTCCATCTATGAAGTTCAACACACAGAACACTAACTGGTCTAATGGCTGGAAGCCAGACCCTACCCTAAGAAGTAAAGAGATGAAGCCTGGGACTTGAAATGCTACCAATACCTGGGTTTACCCCAAACCCTTGTGCTGAAACACACCATTCCACACAGGCTCTCAGCCGTCAGCCCCTCCTGATCCCACAGACTCTGGAGCAGCTCTTGAGAAGAACCCTCAAGTGAGTGGCAGAGAGAAGTCGGGGACCCTGGGGAGCAGCACAGTGACCTCTGGACTTGAAATCATCCACTAATCCCCACCCTAGAAATCTCCATCCTGGAATGGTCTGCCCCCAATAAATCCTATATATTTGCCCTGTCTTCTGCTAAGTTCTTTGCTGCTTCTCACCTGATTGGAGGTTTTTCTTCCCAATAAATCTCTTGCCTGAGGTTTGCTGTATGGTATGAATCTGTGGTATGCCTTGGCTCTTGACTGCTAAGATACCACTTCCCTCAGAGCTTACATCATATTACCATATAAAAAGATGAAAGATAAAGTTCTAAGCCAGCCAGTGATGCCCAGTGAGGCCTTGTCTCAAAACAAAAACAAAAACAATAACCACAACAGAAGAGTAGTAATCTTTCAGATAAATACTGAACAGAGAGAAGCAAAAATAGAACAATTTCAAACTTCAATAACTACACAAGAATTAATCAAAATTCTAGAAATGGAGTGAACAAGAGGGTTCAAGGCACTCACTATAAAGCCTGGTGACCTGAGTTTGATCCGGAAAAACTCAGAGGAGTGGAAGTGGAACAGAGAAATGCTTTCATCCAGTTACCGCAGGTTGTTCTGAGGCCTGTGTGTGGCTCTTCCTTCAAACATACACCAATGAGCTAGTGAGGAATCTGAAATCTGGGATCTGGAGTGTGGCTCAGCTGTATTGTGTTTGCCTGGAGTGCATTCAATCCAAATTCGATTAAATACGTTGTGCAAATGTTTTTAAGATAATTGTAAGGATTCGATCATAGTCTGGGCATAATAAGTGTTTGAAGATCTATTAGGTGTGATAATGACAGTTATTAACATTCTTTTATTTTTTGGAAGATAGTGTTCTCACAGTTTAAGGACAAGAGTATGCAAGAAAGAACATTTTATATAATTTTCCTAAAACCCTTTGGCATGTGTGTTCATGCACGCACGCATAGAACACAATCACCATTTACCTTATGTGGGGCAAAAAAATGGGGTCCTGTGTCCACTCAGGGCCGCTGTGCAAGGAGGACACAGGAAGTTTGATTGCATGGACCCCAGGCTGCCGGTTCTGGGGTCCTTGGGCCTGCCCAGAGTACAGGGAGGACAGGTTCTCACTCTCAGACATCCCATAAGTCTGTCGTGGAAGAGCTGAGAACGGAGGGGGGGGGGCCCTCAGGCGGACTCTGGCCCGGGGTCGAAGGGAAAGGGCAGGAGGAGAGAGCTCTGGCAGGTTACTGCAGGGAGGGCAGTCCTAGGCAGGTTTGGTGGGTGGGCTGGTTTGGTGGAGACCATTGCTGGAGCACAGAAAGGCTTCCCAGAGGGAGGTTAGATGCCCGGCTCTGTAGAAGGAGACCTGCTCCATTACTCCAGCACAGTGGGTCCCGGTGAGAAGAGGCAGTGCATGGTTTTAAGGCATTTGTTGTAGAAAGGCAGACAGAAGGAGAGAGTAGGGAAGGAGAGGCCGGCCACGGCTATGTGGAGAGAGGGGGGAAGGGAAGGTGGAGAGAGGGGGAGCAAGGGAGCAAACGTAAGAGCAAGAGAATAAGAGGTCAGAGAGGACAAAGAGCAAGGAGGGGCAATCAACTCCTTTTATAGTGGGCTGGGGCTACCTGGCTGTTGCCAGGTAACTGTGGGGGTGGAGTCCAGACAGAATACCAGGAGCTTGGGGGGACATTGCCTGTGTGACTGATGGCCACACACCTCTCTGCAGGGGGCTGTGGGAGGCTGTAGCTACAACAGGAGCCAGGGGTCCAGGAAGCCTGGCCAAACACCTTCCATTCCTTAGGGTCACTGGGGTTCCAGGCCTGTGCTCAACTGGGGATCAGGCTGTCTGTGCACAACTCACCGCCCCATAACCTTATTGACTTGAAATAAGTTCTACTGAATTGGAAGTTCCCCATTTCTTCCGAGCTACCTGGACAGCAACTTTCTGGATCCTCCAGTCTCTGCCCTTCACCAAGTACCAGGCATGTGCAGCAGTGCACAGCGTTTCATGTGGGAGCTAGAGATTCAGACTCTGGTCTCCACACTTTCAGAACAAGTGTTTGTTATACGCCGAGCTGTCACCCCAGCCCTCCTAAAAATGGGAACTTGGCAACTTTTGTAATCTGAGAGAATGGTAGTTTGGGGTGATAGCCTCAAGTCATGAGGAATTGAGTCAGGCTATACTGAACAACAGGCCCTAGCCATAAGGAGTTGCTTGGTGTCAGGCTGACCCTTCCAGGTCCACTTGCAAAAGGTATCAAAAACAACCCATCTTGCTCCTAGTAAAACCAAACACACACACACACACACACACACACACACACACACACACACACACTGTAATTTCATGGTAGCTACCTTTGTATGTCCCTCAGGCCCTCTAAATTCCCCTAAATTATTCTACAGAGATTGGAGCCTCTCACTGTTCCAATAAAGTAGTCTTGGACTGTTAGATCATGTCTGTTTTATTCTGTCTCATTTTACTTCCACAGGGTTCGTTATTAATTTTAATTTTGTGCCTGTTTAAGATATTTTTAGTCAGTTAAGATGGTTTAAAGCCTTTATAAAATACATTATTAAGATACAAATTATAAGTTCATCTGGAATAACAAAAAACCTAGACTAGCGAAAACTCTTCTCAACAATAAAAGAACCTCTGGTGGAATCACCATGCCTGACCTCAAGCTGTACTACAGAGCAATCGTAATAAAAACTGCATGGTACTGGTACAGCAACAGACAGGTAGATCAATGGAATAGGATCGAAGACCCAGAAATGAATCCACACACCTNTACAATTTACTAAACACATGAAACTCAAGAAGAAGGAAGATCAAAATGTGGACACATCACCCCTTCCTAGAATTAAGAACAAAGCACACATTGAAAGAGTTACAGAGATCATGTGTGAAGCTGAATCCAAAGGATGGACCCAATGACTGCTGCTGCCAGGGATCCATCCCACAATCAGCCACCAAACATAGACACTATAGCATATGCCAGCAAGATAGTGCTGAAAGGGCCCGGATATAGCTGTCTCGTGGGAGACTATACCAATGCCTGGCAAACATGGAGGTGGAAGCTCACAGTCAGATATTAGATGGAACACAGGGTTCCCAAGGAAGGAGCTAGAGAAAGTACCCAAGGAGCTGAAGGGGTCTTCAACACTATAGGTGGAAGAATAACATGAACTAACTAGTACCCCCTGAGCTCATGTCTCTAGCTACATATATAGAAGAGGATGGCCTAGTTGGCCATCATTGGGAAGAGAGGCCCCTTGGTCATGCAGACTTTATATGTCCCAGTACAGGGGAACTCCAGGGCCAAGATGTGGGAGCGGGTGGGTAGGGGAGCAGGGCCGGGAGGGGGGAGGGTATAGGGAACTTTCTGGATAATGATTAAAATGTAAATGAAGAAATTATCTAATAAAAGTTGGGAAAAAAGATACAAATTATAAACTATTGAAATGATCAGTAAAGGAACTAAATATATAAATATAGGGAACAGAAAATGTGTTCCCCCAAATCTCTAAATACAAAAGAAATCGTCAATGTTGAGTAGACACAGATATTTAACAAGATTTCAACATTATGCAGTGTATATATGTATTGAATGGTACTTCACAAATATATCTATCTTCTATTTTTGTGTAACAGTTAAAATCAAGTAATGACACTGAAGTAGTGAAAGTTTTGGAGACTATTTTGGTAAATTCATTTTCAACAAAACTAAATTCTTGTCTGCCTAGCATATCATTAAGAAAATGAGAAATCAAGGTGGGGGTTTAGATCAGTTGTGCCCATGTGAAGGTTAAAGTTGACAGTGAACTTGACAGGGTCTAAAATCCCTTTAAGAGATGGCCCTTTGGTGTAACCATGAGGGAATGTGTAGATTGGGTCACCCTCTGGGCATGTGTTCTAATCTCATTCTGTTGCTGGGACAAACACCATGACCAAGAAAGGTTACAGCTCACAGGTTACAGACATTTCTGAGGGAAGTCTAGCAGGAACTATGGAGGGATGATGCTTATCTTATTCCAGGATTCATGCTTATCTACCTTTCTTATATAGAGCCTTGATCCACCTGCTTACAAAACGGTGCTGCCCACCACGGGCTGGGGCTGGTTCCCACTACATCTATTAACAATCAAGGCAATCGCCACAAACAAGCCAACTGATCTGGGCAGTCCTTCATTTGAGATTCCCTTCTCAGGTGACTCTAGAATATGTCAAGTTGGCAGTCTTAAAGCTAACTAAAGAAGCATACCTATGAGAGATTGTCTTATTTAGGTTAACTGAGGGGTGAAGACCCATCCTAGTATGTGACACCATTTCCAGTGTTTGAATCCTGGGCAATATAAAAAGCAGGAAGTGCTAGTACCCATCGCTCTCTTCTTCCCTCCTCTGGATGCGTGCAATGTGATCAGCTGCCTCAAGTTCCACCAAGATGGCAGACATGCTCCCTCAAATGTGAGACAATTCTTTTGTCAGTGTATTTTACACATTGAGAAGAAGAACAAGATAGTCTGACTAGCATGTACAAAACCTTGGGTTCATTCCCAGAACTGCATTAAGTAAAGTAAAAATTAACTTGGTTTTAAAAGCTTTTACAGTGTTATTCAGGTCTGCCCCATTCATGAGCTATTTAGATGTCTATGTGATTCTGATTGTTGTTGATTCTGACTTCATGTTGAAGGTTTTTGAAGCTTCCTCAGTACACCAAGTAAATAGAACTTTTTTTTTCTATTTCTAAGTAATTCTTTTCCTGCTTTTTAATGGGGGAATGTATGTCCTTGTTTCTAAACTATGGTGATGAGACAGTTGTGTTAACTGTCTCTAGATCTCACAGGATAGCAAAGGGGGAAGATGTGTGGCTCATCTCCCAGTGGTAGTTGAGAAGTTGGGGCTGTATTCATATTTTCAGTACTGGGCACAGTAACCAGTAGAGAAGAAAACGGGTGTGGTTTATTTGCAGTATTCGTGTGAAATAAGGTATCTACTGCCCAGAAGTGCTCCCATATGCTCAGCTCCCCTCTTTTGGCCCGGGCTAGAAAGAACAGTCTTTTCTAAGGGTTTCTTGATTTTATTTTTATGACTATAACCTTATCCTTGGGTTTGCCAGTCATGGGCTAGAGGATAGAAATGCAAAACAAAATAACTTCCATCCAGAGACTGCCCCACCTAGGGATCCATCCCATCTGCAGACACCAAACCCAGACACTACTGGTGAAGCTGAAAGACTCACAATGTGAGGACTCCCCCACGTTCTGACTCAGGAGATGCGATATCCCAAATCACTCAAGAAAAACGGTCTTGATGCAAACAGCAAGAGGATTTTTATTTCATGAGCTCTCAGGCCCAAAGTCCAGCAGAGGACCTTGGTGCCCCAAATAGCTGGGAGAGGGGTTCTTTAAGGGAAGAAACTGCAAAGAAGGGGGAGGCTGAGTCATTAGAATGGGGATGACGAATTACAGCTCATCTCTGGCAGAGCTGTCTTTGATCCTTGGCAAACATTTCACAAGAAATGGGGAAGCTGAGCAAACATCTTAAGGGGATGATGAGTTTCAGTTTATCTTTAATGTAAGAGATACAGGCTATATTTAGCAAACATTCCTGATCCCTTACACAATGAGTCAGGTGCCTGAGTGGGTCACCCAGTGGTCATCTGCTAGTCAAGGTTGCCAGGTAGGAGAAACAGGTCTGGGAAACACTGAGTTGGGGTCTTACAGTCCCCACTCCTTCTAGTAAATAGTTCTAATCATAGAACTAGAAAAATTAAAACTCTGACTCAGCACAGCCTGTATCAGCCTGTTCTACTTTTTGATATTGTTGGCGTGGCATAAGGACCTATACAGCACTGACCTGCTGTCTGAAGAAAAGCCATTATCTTGTTAATTATGCAGGGGCCTGAACCAAACTTTAAGCTATCTTTCTTTAGCCTCTCCCTCTCGTTTTTTTTTTTTTTTTCTAACTTTTCTCTGAGTTTGGCCATAGAGTCTCTAATTGCTCCTGAAAGGTCAATATAGAAGCAGAATTCTTACTTTAGGGCTGCACATAGTCCCCCTTCTTTGAGGAATGATTGACACACAAAAATCTTTTGATCGATCAAAAACAGCAGTAGCAACACAGGGAGTCAATCTGGAGCTGCAAGCCCACCAATAATGGTTGCCAGGCCAAAGATATTGGTTTTTTAGAAGAAGCAGGAATAGTCCAGGTATGGTTGCTCCAGGGTACTTTCTAAGTTCAAAAGTGGATCAAAGAACTCCACATAAAACCAGAGACACTGAAATTTATAGAGGAGAAAATGGGGAAAAGCCTCGAAGAAATGGGCACTGGGGAAAAATTCCTAAACGAAACAGCAATGGCTTGTGCTGTAAGGTCAAAAATTGACAAATGGGACCTGATAAAGTTGCAAAGCTTCTGTAAAGCAAAAGACACTGTCAATAAGACAAAAAGGCCACCAAAAGATTAAGAAAGGATCTTTACCAATCCTAAATCAGATAGGGGACTAATATCCAATATATACAAAGAGCTCAAGAAGCTGGTCATCCATCGGTCTGGAGGCTGATGGATAATGCTCTCAAGAGAGTGGGGGGGATCACAGTTATGTGTTGCCCCAAGGTTAACTTGTCGGCATCTTCAATGAGCAAGGCTACTGCTGCAATGGTCTTCAAGCATGTAGGCCATCTGCTGACCACTGAGTCTAGTTTTTTAGGCAAATAAGCCACAGACTTTTTCTATGGCCCCAGAGCCTGGGTAAGAACTCCTCTGGCCACCCCCGCCCTTTTATCAACAGTGCCTAATGCCAAGGCTGGTACAGTCTTAATTCTCCATTTTCTTTGATCAGGGAGTATAAAGGGGCAGCCAGTGTTGTGAACCCAGGTATCCAAAGTCTGCAGAACCCAGCAGTGCCCAAGAATTCTCTCACCTGTCTCAGAGTAGTTGGTGCCAGAATCTGAGTCACAGTTCTTTTTTAACCTCAGTCAGCCATCGCTTTTCATCTTGAAGGGTGTATCTCAGGTAGACTACCTCCGTCTGACATAACTGGGCCTTTTTAGCAGAGGCCCCGTATCCCAACTCACCCAGTTCACGAGCCCTTGGGGTAATTGCGTCCAGGTCAATTGTCTCGTTTGTCCAGTATCAGGATCTCTCTATTTAAAAGCAAATATGGACTGACTAGAGGAATGTAACTTTAAGCAAAAAAAAAAGCATCTTTGCCAGGTTTCTTTACCGGCAGCAGGGGAGTGTTTTAGGGCAACTGGCAAGGTACCGAAATGCCTTGATGTAATGGTCTCTGAATTTGTGGCCTGATTCCCTCCCTTGCTTCTTGGCTCATTGGGTATTGTCGCACCCCTATAGGGGTCGCATCTATCTTTAGCCCCACAACTATGGGAGTGGTGGGGACTTTAATGGTCATCTCCATATTTTTAGTCTCTGCCCATGCTTTGGGGAAGGCAGTCAGCTAGTCTTTCAGGTCTGACAATTCCATTTGTCTTATACATTCATGAGTCAAAAGATTTCTCCCTCAGTAAAGTCTATTTCTCAAATCTGTAGTGTGGATAGAGATCCAGGGGTATTGTTTCTTACCAGTGGCTCTAATTACTGCATTTTTTTTTCCTTAGGGCATTCCCGTGCCCAATATTCTTTCTTTTTGCAATAGGCACATTGGTCTTTCTCTAAAGTCTTCTGGACAGGTCTTTTTTTCCAGGTCTAGATTCCCTGTTGCCCAGGTACCCTGTCTGTCTACTCTCAGGCCTGTTTCTCCCTTCATGCTCCCCTACAACTGTGGCCAAAATCTTACTTAAATTTCTTTCCTGTCTTCTATCCCTTTTGTTCTTTCTTCTTCTTTTTCTCACTTTTTCCTTTTTTTTCTTCTCTTCCTCTGTCTCTCTCTTATAACTTTTCTGTCTCTTTGACTAAATCTTGCAAAGCCATGGAAGTCCTTCTAGTCCCTGTAACTTTTTTAATGTCAGAAGCTGCTTGTCCTATAAAGGCCATAGCAACCGCAGCTTGTTGTCCCTCAGAGGTCGGATCAAAAGGAGTATATCGTCTGTAAGCCTCCATCAATCTCTCTAAAAATACTGATGGGGGCTCCGTAGGGCCCTGCATCACTTCTCTTACCTTAGCCAAATTGGTGGGGTGCCTTGCCAGAGCCCGGTGGAAAACTGCCAACCTCTCTCTACCTTAAGCCATGTTGTAATCCCAGTCTGGCCAATCTAGAGGAAATCTGGCATTTATCTCATTAGGCAGGTTGGTTGGAACTCCATTCACCCCTGGGACATTCTTCTGAGCCTCTAAGAGGATTCGTTCCTTTTCTTCAGTAGTGAACAGGACCTGGAGGAGTTGCTGACAATCATCTCAAGTGGGTTGGTGAGAAAACATAAGAGACTTTACTAGCCCCATAAGGCTGGCTGGATTCTCAGAGAAAGAGGAATGGTTAGATTTTCAGTTATATAAATAAACAGGACCTGGAGGGTCTGCAGGGACTGCTGATCTGCAGGTAGGTCTCTCACAGCTCTGAAAGGAAAAGCAGAAGTGGTGTCAGGAGTCCCATCTGCAGAGGGACTCTGGGCCCATCTGCTGTGGGTCTCAGCCACTGGACTGCAGGTCTGGGTGGGACCTAGGTCTGCTCTAAAAAAACAATGGCTTTAATTCCAAGGATTAGGGTCAAGTCAAAAGTCCCCTCTGGTGGCCAGCCTACATTAAAAGTCAGCCACTCAGAGGCCCAAAAAGTCTGTCAAAGTCCTTTCTTCTTAACTTCAGTCTAATAGTTAAGAATCAGTTGAAGGAGAGTGCTAATAGGTCTGTCCCATCATCTAAGTCACATACAGGGACATAAACAAGATACATACACACACAAAAAGATTATAATAACCAAGACCAGGACCCGCCTCCTGCGGGACTTCTAATCACCCAAAAACAGAATCAGACGGCCGAGTCAGCACAAAATCTAACTGGGCACTCAGATGGGAAATCTCCAGGCGTCCCTGGAGCTCCCTCAGACCTCCTGGGACGTCTCCCAGGGTCACAGCCTGTGGTCTTCCTAGCACGTCTGAGACCACAGTCCTCTAGTCCTCACGGCCTAAAAGGACAGCTGCAAATACAAACTGTGTGCACTTTAGAAAGCCCCATTATAAATCAAACCCAGGCAGATCCAAACTGTGGATCAGGCTGCACTGTGCTTCAGAAACAAAAGATGAGAGACAGATTAATAAACTAACACAATAAATGCACATTCGTTTCAGAGAACAGAAAACAGACACTCAGAACAGAGACACCGGCCGGCACACACACATTCCAGAGGAGATCTCCATGCCTCCAAGTAGGTCTCTGGAGACGTGGGTGGTCGCAAAATCCCTGACAAGCCCCCAAATGAAAGGACCCCCCCACAGGGAGACCTCCACTCAAGTCATGGGATATTGGCGAATCCCCCAAGAACTCACAGAAGACCAGGCTTGATGCAAATCACATGAGGCTTTATTTGGGGAAAGCCAGAGCTCTGGGGACGACTCATATCCCGAAAGTGGATAGAGGAGTCGACCCTGAGGGAAAAGAGGACCCGGTTTTTATGGTTCCTCAAGGGGGAGAGAAGGAGGAGGAGGGAGTAGGGGATTTTTCTGATCTGACAATATCTATTCTTTCTACAGAAGAAATGGGTACACGGAAGATTTTCATGCTCGGGTGCACAGGTGCAAAGTGAAATTTATCACAAACACTTGGCAGTGAGCTGTATCTCAATCCATCAACCAAACCTCAAACACTTGGCAGTGAGCTGTATCTCAATCCATCAACCAAACCTCAAACACTTGGCAGTGAGCTATATCAGTTGGCAAATACATGTATTTAAAGAACAGTAGGGGCAAGCACACAGATTCAAGAAATGTTCAGGCTATTATATTTAGCTATGTAAAGGCTTTCTACTAATAATGAAATCTCTTTCCCAGTTTCGGGGTCTTTGAGACCTGTTACATTTTCTCAGGATCTTTCACTACAACACGTAATAAGGACACATGCTCCACTCTGTTCATAGCAGCCTTATTTATAATAGCCAGGAGCTGGAAAGAACCCAAAGTCCCTCAACAGAGGAATGGATACAGAAAATGTGGTACATTTACACAGTGGAGTACTACTCAGTTATTAAAAACCATGAATGCATGTAATTTTTAGGCAAATGAGTGGAATTAGAAAATATCATCCTGAGTGAGGTATCCCAATTACAAAAGAACACACATGATATACACTTACTCATAAGTGGCTATTAGCCCAGAAGCTCAGAATTCCAAAGACACAATTCACAGACCACATAAAGCTCAAGAAGAAGGATGATCCTTAGAAGGGGAAACAGAATATCCATGGGAGGAGTTACAGAGACAAAGTGTGGAGCAGAGACTGAATGAAGAGCTATCCAGAGACTGTCCCACCTGGGCATCCATCCCATATACAGTCACCATAACCAGACACCATTATGGATGCCAACAAGTGCTTGCTGGCAGGTCACTGATATAGCTGTCTCCTGAGAGGCTCTACTACTGTCTGACAAATACAGAGGTGCATGCTCCCAGCCAACCTTTGGACTGAGCACATAGCCCCCAATGTACGAACTAGAGAAAGGAGCCAAGGAGCTGAAGGGGTTTGCAGCCCTGTAGGAGGAACAACAGTATGAACCAACTAGTACCCCCAGACCTCCCAGGGACTTAACTACCAATCAAAGAGTATACATGGAGGGACCCATGGCTCCAGCCGCATATGTAGCAGAGGATGGCTTTGTTGGTCTTCAGTGGGAGAAGAGACCCTTGGTCTTGTGAAGGCTCTATGCCCCAGTGTAGGATAATCCCAGGGTCAGGAAGTGGAAGTGGGGGGATTACTGAACAGTAGGAGTGGGGAGGGGATATCGGGTTTTCAGAGGGGAAACCAGGATATTTTGAAATGTAAATAGAGAATATATCTAATAAAAATATAAGATTATCTATGAACACTAACACAGTGAAAACTATAGGGAAATGCATCAAGCAGGTAACTAAGATGATATTTTCATGGTTATTTTCTTCAGTCAGCTTTACAAAATTGGAATGTGCCTTTTTTGTCTTTTGTATCTAATTTTGCTCTTAATTTTTGTAGTATTTTTGACACACTTCTGCATTGTGCCTGTACTAATCAGGGTTATCTAGATGAACAGAAAATAAAGAATGAATCTATCAATCTGTTTGTCTTTCTGTCTGCCTTTATCTAGAAGGGTAGGTGATTAGAATGGATTACTGGCTGTGGTCAAGCTAGTCCACTGTTATCTGTCTACCAATAGAAGGATCAAGAATCCAGTCGTTGCTCAGCCCACAAGGCTGGATGTCATAGCTGATCTTCAGTATACTCTAGAATCCCAAAGAAGTAGGCTCTAACAGCAGTGAAGGAATAGACCTGCCAACAAATTCAAGAAGGCAAAGCAAGCTCCCTTCATCCATGTTTGTTATATAGGCTGTCAACAGAAAATGTGTCCCAGATTAAGGGTGTATCGTATCACCTCAAAAGATCTAGATTTAAAGTGGATCTTTTTATTTTAAATGATTTAATTAAGAAAATGTGCCTCATAGGTGTACGCAAACACTTGGGTTTTAGTTAGTTCCAAATGTAGTCAAGTTGACAACCAAGAATAGCCATTGCAATGCACCTAATCACTCAATTCTTTCTCCCCTATCATTTATGACTATGAATTAAACTCATGATCACCGTTGTTTTGTATCACCAAAAGTGGCATGTAGTCTTTTGAACCATACATTTTATTTTAAATATGTCACAACTGTCATCTAGTTGGGTTTTAAGAAACAGTTTATGTTATTTTTAGATGTGACAGAGGCATGTAGTCATCTTAAAAGCCCTTATGCTGAGACATAATAAAAGTGTTTATGGACCAAATGATGTATTGAGGATTTGTTCTAAAATCCTAATGACAGAGGAGTGTGACGAGATATGGATGAGGTAGGTTTTCATTAATGGTTGCTTTTCTGGATTGTGGTTAATGGGTGCTGGTCTTTGTGTTTGAGTGTTCAGAGTTCTTTATCATACAAAGGACTGAGGTATTCAGTATGGCTGTCAAACTCAGTGGGCAAAACTCTGTTCTTGCAGTGGGTTTTGTGCTGCTTTACAGTGTGGACCTTGTTGTGCTATTTAAAAAAGCTCCTCTTTATTTCCATGTCCCTCCTTCTCATCTCAGCTACCTGTTCTCCACCTTGTCCAAAATAGAATCTTCTTCCCACTCATCCTTCAGCCATGAGGGAAGGGTTGGAAAAAGGCTTCTGGTCTATGAACTGCTCACTTTAGGATTATGAAGCAGCAGCACTTACTGAAGGGAGAGCTCTTACCTGCTAGCATGGAACAGAGTCATGCCCCACTTGCAGCCTTCAAGAACAATTGCATGAGTCTACCTTTACAGGAGCTGAGCTGGGCAAACACATCTCACATCTCAAGGAAATATGACATTCTATTATTTTATTTTCAACAACTTTTTGAATGAACCCCACAAATTCCAAGATTTTGTAATTTTTGCTACTTGAGGAATTAGGAAGTTTTTCTTATATAAAATTTTTTGGGGAATAACCCAGCGCATGGTTTGGGGAATAATATCCATTGTGTCTGCTGGTACACATACATAAAAAAAAGGCTGGTTTTCTCTTCTTTGTGAGTAGATGTTTTGCCAATCAGCATTTGGTTCTGGTCTCTTCTTTTTCTCTTTCTGTTTACTGCTTAAGTGGCTGTAATGTGATTTCTGGTAGATTCTGGGCTTCTTTCTATCCTGGAGTTGTGGATACCTGTGAGACTTGCCATGGATTTTTGCAGGACTCAATTCTGTTGTTGAAGACTCTATTTCCACGGTACTGGATGAACTGTGAGACAACCAGTCAGGAGGCTGCATTTTGGAGTTATATTTTAGAGAAATATATTTCCTGCTATTTTGAGAGTCATAGAAAGGTTGTGCCACAGGGAAGATATATTTTCTATGGGTTCTTTTATGGCTGTCATTTGGACCTGCCAATGGAATGCCTTTAGGTAGCTCAGAGAGAAAATTTTGTGAATCCTGAGTTAAGTAACCATTGGTTTCTATAAACACACATTCCTCACTGTCACTTTCTTCAGGAGCTTGACATTCTACCTTGTCAGTTGAAGTCTCAGAATTTAGGGGGACATT